>WYDI02042450.1:0-10528 GCA_009867235.2 Psittacus erithacus
GCATTCTTTCGATTCTCCTCCCCATCCCTCCGGGACTGGGGGGAGTGGGGGGAAGGACAGGTTGTGGGGGGAAAACAGGAAGGCTACATGCTTTGTCTAATTTATGACTAAGCTTAAACCACAACACCCACATTTCCCCACAACAATTTCAGCGTCTCCTCTTCTCCAGAAGTACCAGGGATTGGCAAGTAAAGGGGGAAAACACCCGAAGCAATTCCAACAACAACAGTGTTAGGTCTGAAAAGCCTTCCTGTCACTGACTAGAACAAGAGACTTCTCAGCTTCTCATCATGAATAACCAGAGAGAGATGAGGAGCCCAGGTTTAGTCTGCCTTGTGGCTAGACTTCTGGAGAAGGCAAGCAGAGTTATATGAAATTTACTGATCTGTAATTAAAATGGGTAGATAAGGAAATAAAAAATACTGAATGTCTTATTTTGTAGGGAGATGGTCTCCAAACAGGGGTGCAGGGGTATTTAGGTTTTCAAGCATTTTTCTTTCTGTTTGGCTGCTTTGAGCTTTTTTTACTTTTATTTTTTTAATTCCTCCTTGCCAGGTTATTTCCATTGCCTCCAAATACATTCTCCAGTGAATCAGTGTTGTGCTAGATTTATATATCATGTAAAGTTATGCAGGTGCCCTATTTAACAGAGCCCAATAGAACAAATGAGCCTTTCTTTTGGTGTCTGCAAGCAGCATTGAAAAATCCTGCTTAGATGAATAAAGATATGGTCCCATATATTTTGGGAACAGTTACTCTAGAGATTTCATTTAGTCTAAGTGATAAAAATCTGGTGTTTCGTTTTGTGTTTTGTTTTGTGTTTTATTTTTTGTTTTGTTTTGTTTTGTTTTTTTTCCAGGATATTAGAGGGCCTTTGCTCCTCATGTGGTAGACTTTAATCAAATTGAGACAAGATAGCTGTGGTAGACAGAGTTATTTATTTAGTGCCACTTTTGGAAAGTATAGGGATCTCTGATCCGCTTCTCAGACTGCTCTGGGATAGGGCTCTCGGGCTGGGGATGTGCAGTGCAGCTTTGCAAGAGAATAGCTACAACCTGTACCACAGACTGACTTATTAAACTTCCATTTAGTGCCCTACCCAAAATACTTGTTCCTTGATATTTTCATATGATAGCTTTATCCTTTTCTGTTAGTTTTTAGAATGCATCTGTTATTCATCAAGCCAAATAGGCTTCATAGCATTATGAAGTAAACATACTGTAAAGCCAAGGCAGGCATAGCAACCACAGCAACACCAATAGCACTAGCTTTCATACAATTGTCCAGTGTTTGAAAGTTGAGAATGAATCTCAACTTAAGCTACAGTAACTGGACAGGGATGCAGGACATCTCTTTCTCTAGGAAGTGATTACCAAGTTAGTGTCTTCTTGACATCCATCAAACAGGAGAAATGTATCATCTCAAAGTCATTTGTGGCAGATGAAAAAGAAACAAGATATTGAACCTACTGATGCTGTATAAATAAAAATTTTAGTTAACATTCTTTCTAGAGTTAATTAAAACTTTTCTAGAGGTCACTAAGAGCATCTAATTCAGTTTAAAATATTGGTTCAATTTTTAACCTTTGTTGCATGCCTGACAAACCCCTGTGTAGGTCAGAGCTTTGAAAAGTGCACCATTTTCTTTAAAAGTGAGCACACCAAAGACTTTCCAGTTTTCAAGCTAGGCTTTACTAGAATACAAACAAAAATAAAGTAGCCCTGAAAGCAGAGAAGAAAAAACAGATCTGCTAAAAGCTGCAATTCTAGACGGTGTTTAAACAACTTTTCTTTCTGCCCAGTGTTCCTGAAGAGTTCAGAGCATTCCTGGATCTGAGCTCTGGTTTTATTTCCTCTGGATCCTCAGGAAAATTTCTTCACTACAGTTGCTGGGTTAGGAATCTGTTCTGTGTCATAGGCAAGCTGCCTGCTCCCTCCTTGTTGCCTTCTGTCTTGCACTCATCCTTTCACCTTTGACCAGCTTTTAAAAAGAGGCTTTCTCCAACCTTTAGGTGTGGACTCCATCTTTTCCTGTGTCATTGCACTCAACCCTGCAAGCAGGAAGCTTTCATCTCCACTGCTCAGAAACATTCTTTTTAAACAAAATGTGACTTTCAGCAATAAGCAATAGCTCATGAACAAACCAAGCAATTACAGCACCTCAGACCCTGGGAAGTACTAATGTAGGATCCCAGTTTACTGAACTATCTCATTTAGTGGATTCCTGTCTACATTTTATTTTGGATACATTGAATATCCTTGCTAAACTGTAACAACCACAGTGAAAAAAAAAAAAAAGCCCCAAAAAATTTTTTTGGGCAAAAGTCCCACATGCAAATAAATATATTTATGTCACTTAAAATGGTGTTCTGTGTTTCAACTTCATCTAATTATCCCATTCCCAAACTTCAGCTCTTTAAAGATATTTTATAGGGTTGACAGAATTAGAGGTTTGTGTTTAGGTACAAAATAGAACTAAAATAGCTCTTTTGTCACAGTTAAGAACTACAGTGTATATATGTGTGTTTACATAAGCACTGCATAAAACAGTATCTACAAAAGCTGTTCTGTAGGATTTTTATACTACCACTTCCAACTAATTACAGAGCAGAGCATTTTGTAGAACTTTTTTTCTTTTCCCCTTTCTAAAAATAAAATCAATTTTGTACTTACTCCCTGCTTCTCTCACTAAGCTGACCCTGTTTAACTTCCCTGATATTGATTAGAAGATTAGGTTGAGATATAACTATAAAGGAACATGAGAGATAATATTGTGTTATCTCAGTTTAAAAGTCCCCTGCTGTCAATTTTGGTCCTAGAACATAGATTACATGCACATTGAAATCCTTTGAATTTGTAAGACCTCAGGTTACTACAACTATATTACCATGACCTGTGAGCTCATGAGCACGCAGGAATGAAGTAACAGTTGACTTTTTTTTGTATTTAAATGGGAGGCATCCATGGAAAACTTTTGTTAAAGTGTTAGAGTGTCTCTCAGCAGAATGCTGAGTCACATGACTTTATTGGAATGAAGCTGGCAGCAGGTAAATTTAGATCATACAGTAATGAAGTCTGTTTACTATGGAAGAACCTTCATTTTCTTAAAATAACTATCAAAGCAATTGAACAGTTCTAACTGATGAACACAAAGCAACCTTTATCCCCACTTTGACATATAAATAGTCTATACTTTTCATATGCTACAGAGCTGATGAACAGGGCTCAGTGAAATCACATGGTTATTATATGTGCTAACCCTGAGGCTGCGGACAAGATCTCAGGGGATCTCAGATAGCTTTTGTAACTCTTGAATAGATGCAGACTCTAAACACTTCATGGTACCAAGCTATTCACGGGTTATATTTATGGCCAACATCATAATGTGCATGTAGAAGCCAGCTAGAAGAGCCATATGCTCCAGAATGTTTATGCTATATATTTCCATTAACGTAAATGGAAAAGTTTGGCAAGAAAATGGCTGTTGCACTGGACACTGTAACTGCACCTACACAAGCTATTGCATGCCAGAAATATTTTAATAGACCAGAGACAAGATGAAACTACTTTGTCACAACCATTCTACCCAATTCTCTCACCTTCCAAAAGTGATCTTTGAGAAGGATCACCCTGGACCATGCTAGTTCCTAAACTGTGGCTGAAAAAGCAGTAGTCGGCGTAGGAGAAAAACACCTTCTCAGTTCTGTGCATATGACTAACAGAATATACTGCCTTAATAGGAGTTATAGGTAATTTCTAATTTTTCATAATCATCTTCCTTATATTTTAATGAATTTCACCTGCTCACCCAGATATTACCCAGTTTGTGACTTAGGGTAGGCAGTGATCAAGATGGAAAAGTTGTTTCATGGGAGTCTGATGCTAGTCCATGTCCATAAATATGTGTTGGAGAGGTATGCAAGACAGCTGATCATTTGCCAACTGTGGAACCAAAAGCAAGACAGGTTCACCAATGTGACAATGCACAGGCAGCCCCTGCAAGTCAGGGTGCATCTCCTTGCCAGTGCTTTAGGGAGTATGCTGATAGTATCTCTGCATGTTGTTGCGCTTGACATGTATATATATCTAGGTATTTGGAAACACCTTCACATGCATCTGGAGACTACCAGAAGTCTGGATTCTTCAAGTTTTTGGCTGCTTGGCAGTATGAGACTTTGAAGGCGGCATCATTCAGATTCAGGGCATATATAAACAATAATAATAATTTCAGCCCTGCCTTGTCAAGTAGATAACTGAATTAACTGGAATGTGTTATTCAATGGCTGGCACTCTGGTCTGTTACAGAAATAAATTCAAATATGGATAATATTATGAATAAGAGATAAGGCAACAAAAATATGTAGGGTTTTTTTTACATGAGTGCTCAATTTTTATTTTCTTTTTCTGAAAACTGTTGAACACGTTTTCTCCAAACATCTGACTTGAGAAATTAATGAATCAAAGATGTAAATGTAAATTAGCACATGCTCACCCATCAGTGAACTCTAGTGTGAGGGATTCTTTTATTGGATCACATTTTTCAGGCAAGCTTCCAAAAGAAGAACATTGATAATAATGTCATTTGAAGTCAGGGGTACTTTTGTGGATGCCAGTGATATGCATTTTTGAGTAGCTAATAATTCATTACTATCATTTCATGACTAAAATTCAGAATGGTGTCTGACCTGCTCTACTACTTACCGTCATTACAAACACACTGGCTTTATTTGGCGAGGGCATAGTGTGCGCATTTAGCAGCTTGTCAGTGGAAACCAGGCAATGAACGAATTAAATGTCAGACTTCTGAGAACTACAAGAAAGGCTTTCTTGCTGCAGGCCAAAGAGTAGAATAAGGTGTCAATCAGACTGAAAGCTTCTTACAAGGTAAAAAAATCTATTTTATACTAGGGGTTGTAAGGAAAGAAAGGGTTCACAAAGCTTAGATGTGATTTACAATGAGTCTGAACAAACTAAATGAAGGAATGAGAATATTTGTCAGAAAGCCCTTTTTATAAATCACAAGTCATTTAAAAAATGACAAAACTGAAGAATTTGGGCAAGGTCAGCCTGACCAATGCAAGGTGAAAAAGAAAAAGGTAGTATAATACTTTCAAGGACTAACTCTTTATTTGGCATTCAAACACTGAGGAGAAAAGCTTGCCAGTATGTTTTACTGTGCTAAATTTTGATATTGAAGAACAGCACAAAGTTGATTTATTCATATAGCATAAGTTGCAATTGAGTTGGGAAGCTGATCTGTTATGCAATAAGGCTGTTGGGAAGTTGTCTTGCTTATAAAGTGTCACCATCTAACTGAAGCAGGCATGCAAAATGATGAGTCAGGACTTGAAGAGGTAGGAGGTGTAAACAGCAATTTATCAACATATGCAAAAAAATAAACATGGTTTATGGTTTCATAAAGGTCAGATGCACTCAGGCAGTCTGGTACAAATTCGTTACTGGAGAAAGCAAACATAACTCTGAAATCAGCGAGGGTGCACCTGCTTATGCAGCAAAATCCTGTAGACCTGTGACTTCAATACCTGAAACTTAAACTTTAATCACATGTCCACCATTTACATTGGCAGTTCCTGCTTTTGTGGACTCATGACTCCTTAAATTAGTTACAGCTGGCCTAGCTTGGGGCCCAATAGCTTCCAATTTGCAGGAAATAGCTGACACATTTAGTTTCTTTTTGTAAATCAAAAAGCTGGCAAAGGGAATAATGGTTTGTTCTTTTCCTCTGTCAGATGCGAGGGTCCTTACCAGCAAAATCTGGTAAAAAAGGGAGGGGGAAAGTTAAGCAGAGGCTTTCTCATTTTTGGGAGATACTAGCCTTTTCTTGCTGTGTTTGTCCTTAGTTTTGGTAACCTACAACTTTACTGCAACTATCCAGTTCTGTTCTGAAACAGGTAAGTAAAACATAAAATTAGTTTTATTTTTCCCATGAAGGAAACTTAACAAAAAAAATTAAACTTTACAAAGGTCATACAGCAAATGAGTAACTTAGATTATATGGTAGTATGGTTTAAAGCCCACCACTTAAATGAGGTATGATTTGTAAGGTCACTTTGAACAATTTTATAAGTTGTGAGAAAAGATTAAATGGTTTGGTAAAAGCAAACTGAATTTAACATAGGTACATTGAATTCCAACTTAATGCTGCATCTGCTAGTCTACACAAACTTTTAAGTGACATCTATATCACTCGCTTGGAGTAAGTGAACTGTAAGTTTTACTGAGAAACTCTAGTAATCTGATTTGACTAGACTGGAAAGCAAAGATCCAGTACTTCTATTAAATCAGTCTCCCTGTTCAGTATATCACATACAAAGTTTATGTTGCAATAGTAACTTGGTTGTGCTAATATCATAAGTGCTCACACATCT
Source organism: Psittacus erithacus (assembly GCA_009867235.2). NCBI lineage: Eukaryota > Metazoa > Chordata > Aves > Psittaciformes > Psittacidae > Psittacus > Psittacus erithacus. The sequence continues at coordinate 6,389 of WYDI02042450.1, forward strand.
TTAATAAAACTGTAAGCAAGTGGCTGTGTATCTGGAAAGATAATGTATTGAGGAATATGTAATGTGTGTTTTAAACTTTAAAATAGGTTAGTAGAGATTAACTTTTGGAGCTTTCTTTTAATTTTATTTTGTTGATACCAGGTCATCATGCTAGCAAAGTTTTGTGGACAAAATTGTGAGTGTGAAGCCACATAAAAAATGCCTTGCAGGAACAGAAATTCCTGTTCGTCTAAAACGACACAAATTTTAATCTGTCTCTGGTGCAGAATAGCACTAAGAAACTGTGAAACTGCTGGTTTTCTTGGGAGCTTGAAATATTCTTATCACTAGTTTATTACTGCCTTTTACTCAAGTGAAAGCTAGCCATTGTGCTATTTTATAACATTTATGCTAATTATAACTGATCTCTGGGTGTTTATTTCACTTCCAGGCTTTGGCAGATAGAGCCATAGACTTACAAAAAAGTAGTAAAGGAATATTGCTTTCAAATGTGTTAGTGGGGTTCTAATGGATGAGGATGGGTGATCTAACCACAGCAGAGCACAGCCCTAGCAGTTTAGACCCCTAATTTCATGCTGTGCTCCATAGCCCACAACTCTACTGTGGTAGAATTGGTTTAATATTCTTCATTTTTCTTAACATCGCATTGAGCCATAGATACAAATATAAGGAATAAAAATATTCTGCTTATTATTGTAAGTATCACAGATTCTATCTTAATATTAGAATATTGTAGGTTTGTTTGCAGCTTCATTCTTTAATTGTGCAGTCATTACTGACATAAGAAGTAAGACCCTGTGTACCTAAAAATGAAAAAAAAAAAAAAAGGAAAAGATTATTTCCTTATTGAGTTGCTCAAGCTTCTCTATTGGAATAAAACCATACTATTTAAATGTAGAAAATCTTTTTATAAGATATCAGTAGAAAAAGTAAAGATATTAGCATACTCAAATTTCAAATTCCATTAAACAAAATGATGATGTTTACTGCTCCAGTTTTACTAGTTATAGTAAATGAACAAGAAAATATTCAAAATTGTCATGCAGTAGCTCAAGAAAAACATTTGTTACCAGACATCATTAGCGATTCCCTGGAGATATACTTGCTATAAGAAGCAGCATAAACCTTTCTTTTAAACTGGTATAATCTCAGAGGGAATTATCAAAAAATAGAAATCAGTTTTGTTCTCTGATAAAATTTACAGGAAACTATTGCTTTTAAAAATAAATCTGTATTACTTCTGATTTCCTGTTTTCTTGATAAACCATTTAGTTCCCATATTATTAGGGTTACTTTTTCATTAGAGACTCTCATCTGAAAAATAAACTATTGTCTGTCTTCAAAGCTTAAATCTATCCTGTAGATCTATAGTTTTTATTAAAAAAAAAACAAAACACCAAAACCACCAAAAAAAATCCCAACCCCTCAATGTAATATCTACCCCATTTAAAACCGGTGAAACACAAATTACTGCAAACCTCGTTTCCAGTAATGAGGAAGCGGTGTGTCAAAACAGAAATTATTTCAGGTTAATCCACCTGTTTTAATAAAAAATAACCCAGGAAGGTTAATTGCATTCAGACAAACGCTTCTGTGTAAGTTTTCCTCAGGCCTCATTATCATCTTGCATTGGAATAAAAGCATTCTGGAAATTTGAAAATTATTGCATTTCTTTTTTTCACCAACAAAACCTCAAAACCTTGCTACCTCCTGAAATAAATTTGTCAGGGAAAGCTTGGTTTCTGGAGAAAGGAAGCAGAAAAGACAGGTGCATAAAACCTGCAGACCTTAACTGGAAATAGGTTCATAATTCTTCTTAAAATGAAATATATTTATTTGCTCTAGTATGTGACAAGATAAAGGCACCAGAAGTCCATTATGTTTCTTTACGATTCAAGTGTGTGATTCCTCAAAGATGCGAAGATTTTCATAAGTCATTACAAATTAACATTTCATGTGAGGTCATGCTGTAAGATCATCCTGTCCATTTTTGAAATGTATGCATTGGAGATTATGGGTGCACTAGTTGTACAGTAAAGAAATACCTTACGAGCAGTGAACTCTCCCATTCAGAAGCAGAAAAGATTAATCGGGAAAGAAGGACAAATACAGCAACTCATGCAAACCCTCTTATGTTGTGAATTTCAGTAGCTGTTAATGTCTTAAGCTTACAGTATCCCCATATCAAAATAAGTTCAGTTTCTGAAACAGTTACCATTAAACATCTCAGCTAAACAGAACTTTCACAAATTACTCATGAAATGCTTTACTTATTTAATTCAGATTAGTGCATTAAATCTTTATCTACAGTATCATATGACTTTCACTCCTGATAAAGCTACATAAGCTCTTTATTATGATGTTAAAAGCTCAGTTGTTGTTTCATCAAATAAAAAAGTAACAAGATCATATCTTTAAAATTGCTGAAATGATTGCTGTTTTTAAAATATGCATTAAAATCTGCATTGTAAGTACCAGTAATTTTCAGAGTACTGCTATTCAGTATAAATTGTGGGACTTGGTTATACTTTATAGGATTTTTTTTTTAGTTTTTGCAGAACATACTAATAGCTGGCTATCGAGTGTAAAATTTTCTTTTAACATTATGTGTTCCACAAACTTAACGGGTTTATATCAGAAAAAAGAAAGATTAAAAAAACAAAACAAAATATACACGTGTATGCCTGATCTTTTTTTTTTTTTCTTAAAAATATGATCAAGCTATAATAATTTAAAAATGAGTGGAATACATGCGAAGGTAATTTACAATTAATACTTCTTAGTAAATTAGTGCTTAATTTTTTACCTTGTCTTTCAATGATAATCTAGCTGTGTTGTTAAAGACCTGGTTAATCATTAACTGCATCTGAAAGAATACTCTACAGTGAGTTATAGCCCTATAAAGCCTTATAGCCTGTAGCTTATTCAGCAAAATTATACTAAAGGCTACCACCTTATTCCTTACCATCATTGTTAATATTTCTGATAAAAGATTCTCAAAAGAAGTATCCAGAAACTGAGCTTTTAAATGTAAACTATAAATGATTTTAAGATAATTATAAATTTTACTGTGAAATGTTATCCCTCTGTATTGTTTGACATCTAAAATTTACTGCAGAGTATGCATTCCCATACGGTACTTAATTGGAAGCTGGAAAATACCAGTTCCAACACCAAGATGCACAGGAGTAAACCAACATGTTGAATTATTTTTCCTCTACTCTTGGAATCTATTTTCGATAAAGGCAAAGCTGGCAAGGGATCGTAAGTCTCCTTTTGTCTCAGCAGGGCACCAGACAATTGTTGCTCAAAACAAAGCTTACCCAGCAACTAGTAATACAACTGTTTATCTATCTATGTATTTTCAAAAGCAGATTCCCTGCTACTTATTCAGTTAATAAACTGAATTTATTCCAGAGAAAAAAATAGCCAATTAGGTGTGTTTTATAAGTACTTTAAGGCAAAAATTAAGAAGTGAAGGACTCACCTCAATAGATGTTGAAGCAAGTGTTTGTGAAGTCAAAAAATAGGCAGGCATGGTGCTCTAACAGAGCCAAGATTATTCAGTTTGAATTTGCCCTTTAATTCCTAGCAATATTCCCTAGCTATTTTACAATGGGAACTCCCTCTTGATGTCATACATTAGTTAAATAATATTTGGTGAAGAAAAATAACTTCTGAGTCAACAAATTATCATGGGATCTAGTTGTCTCTTATTTCTCTGTGTTTTTTTGCTCTTATGCTTCAAAGTCCCTCAAAGCTGTCAAAAGTTCAGACATATTTCAGAATGCCCTGTGCATGTCATTTCTCCTAGCTATCCCAAGTCACCAAAACAGGATTTTTCCCTCTGCAAGTCCTTGTGATACAAGTTCAGAAACTAGGAATGCAGAGCTGCCACAGCTGCCACAGAGGCTGCTGGAACTCCCAGCCGCTTCAAAAAGGTTTATAGATCTGCCCTAACTTTGGGTAATGAGTCTCACTGCTAATCATTGTGAAATAGTGCTTAGGTCAAGTCTTGTTAAGAGTAAATACTATCTTTGATTTTTTTGCAATAACAGAGTGCCCTGGGTTCAGCAGTAGCAGTCATTTTTCTCCTTCTTAGTAACTGGTGCAGTGCTGTGTTTTTGATTTTGGCCTGGG
>WYDI02042450.1:10628-23841 GCA_009867235.2 Psittacus erithacus
CTCTTCCCCATCCCCCCGGGAGCCGGGGGGGGGGGGGGGGCAGTGAGTGGGCTGTGTGGCAGGCTTAAACCACGACACAGAGTGTGAAAACCGAGTTGCAAATCTTCAAAGCAGTTAAAAAAGAAAGATAACTGTGCTTACCTTCCTTTCCCCAAGAGCAGATCCCAAAAGTCTCTTGTCCTGTATTCATCTGACTTGCTGTGGATATTTGGATCATTCATTTCAACAGAGTTTCTGATGTCTGAATGTGTCTCATGTCTGGTCGTAGTCACAAGGCAGATTCCACTCCTGCTAAAACGCACTAGTATTTGTAGCAAAACTATTTCCTGGAGTCCTACAGCATTTCCACTTAAATTGATTTATTTTTCATACTGTCCCATCTTATTAATACATTACTTAGCAAATGCTTTTGACAATTGTCCTGTCAAAAACTGCTGTCTTCTAGAGCTTCAGATTTTATCAGTCACTAACATCCAATAGCAGACAAACTCTGCCTAATATTTGACTTGCGTAGACACGGCTCCTCCATTCAAGAAAACAGTTACTTCCATCTCTTGTCTGTGCCTTGGTGAGTGAAATTCAGTCTCATCTTTCACATCGTGCCTTATTTTGATATAGCTAGTAATGTAAGTGGAATTAATACATTTATCTCTTTATCCAGTCAAGACTGATTTAACAATCACACTTTTTGGACAGATAGCATACAAATAGGCCAATAAACACTTGCTATCCATTTCTCTTATGGTATTTCTGCACCCTTGCTTGTCTTCAGGATCCAATAAGCAGTCTGATTCCTGCAAGATACTTATGGTAAAAGACATTTTGCTTGTCCCCTAGTTCTCTGCGTGCTGTGGTTTAAACACCATTATGGGGAGCATAATATGAAGTTTTCTAATGGATTTACAGTTATGCTGTCTGAAAGCCTTAATAATCTTGCATCTTAAGATGTAATAAAATTGTACCCCAACAAAAAGAATTAAACCTTAGCATAACAAATGTAGTTATTGTCAACAGAAATAGAAATTAATTATTTTTAATAAACCTGTGTCTACATACAGCAGGATTGAACTTGTATCTGTAAGATTAAAACTCTATCACCTACTCTGAAACTTCACTTTATTCCTGCTCAACTTAACCATGAGGGACTGAGAAAGTGTTGGAAATTGAAAAGGTTTCATATGGCTTTTAGAAAATGAAATTTTAGATTTCATTTAAATAATGAATAATTGCTTTAATGATAACACGTCACAATATGTAGTGTGATTTATTGTAAAACTGTACATCACATGCAGTGAAAGACTTTAGAATAAATTCTACCTTCAAGAAGGGAAGTACTACACAAAAATGCAATTTTTATAAGGAACATCAAGAAAAGCCACATTACAGAAGTCAGTGTATAATTATCTTTTTAGGCAGAACTTATGCATTGCCATCAATTTTTATTTGTAGGAAAAAATGGTCATTTTTGTAACAAAAAGAAAACTTTAGTAGCAATCTCATTTTATAGAAGAACCTAAATTTGTACTTGGAAGTAAAGACAGATGGAGGAAAGACAAGTATTAGAAACTGGCAAACCAAGAACACCTGTGCTATGCAAAAGCATAAGGTGGAAAAATAATAAGAATTCTTGATTTACTGGCATTATTCATAGACTTTTTTTTTTTTTCTGACAGCCTCTTTGAGCATCACTGGAACAAAAATTTCAGTTATGAACATTTTATAGCATCTAGCAATTATGTAAACCTGTATCAGTTACTAAAGCAGTAATACATCTATTATTTGTTTATTTTGCCTAGCACTTTAGTCTTGAGTTGGCAGTGCAATACATGGATAACCAACATGAAAGACTGTCTCAATCAAAGATGTCCCAAACTTGATTCATTTTTTCAGTAACTGGAAAGTTCATAATGGACACTAAAAGAGAATGTCACAATAGAAGCAAAGTAAAATGATGTTATACAAATAGTTGTTTGAAGTTAGGTGACAGCCTGACAGGCTTGTTGTGAGAAGTGTAACTGCATAAATGGTTTTCTTTCTCTCATCAGCATGATGCTATAGCTGTTGGCAGTCTTGAATTATTTGTAGTTGTGACCTTTCAGACTGAGGAATGTTCCCTTACTGAGAAATAGCTCTAAAACATAAGAAATTTTTTTTTTTTTTTTTAAGGTTTCATTTCAAATATTGAAGCAAATGTTGCAAAACATGTTTCTTCTAACATTATTAGGGACTGGAAAAAACACTTTCTTACATAGGCACTAAAAATATAGATTCTTCATCCAGATCCTGTCACTTACCTAGGTCTTGATTTTAAGATTCTCTGTGGACATGACTAGTTTAGACATTAATATAATAGGCATTAATTATACCTCTGAAGTTGCCCAAAGTTTGTATAAATCTGAAGTTACTCAAATGAAATCCTTACTTGCTGCTGTTTTGATGACAAGAATGTCTCTTCCTTTCTTTGTCATTAAGAAAACTGTTTTTGTTTGGGTTTTGGTGTTCAGGGATTGGTTTGGATTTTCTTTTGTTGTGGGGTTTTGTTTTGTTTTGAATTTTTGAGAGCTAGTAAAGCTGTCTGTATAGTAATTCTTTTATTGGCTTTACAGATAATACATTCCTTAGCAAACATTTTGTCTACTAGTGATTTTTCATGCTACCACTAAGCTCAATTATAAGATACATCAGCAATGAAATAACATTGAAATGAAGTTTGTCTGACAATATATAGTCATTAACCATATACAACTGCTATCTCTGCTGTCCACAATATGATTTTTTATTCATGTAAAATTTCCATACAGAGTTCAGATGTATTTTATGTTAATAAGAATATAAATGTGATATATTCTTGCAATTGTATGCATAGATTTTAAGAATGGGTGAAACGCTGCTTACAAAAGAGGTACTTGGCTACAGAATTATTATTCCAGTAGAGATTCATTTCCTGTCTTCACTGGTGTGAGACTGTTTTTCAGGTATTCCTGTTAAAAAACATCAAAACACAACAAAATCCTAAAACAGAATCTTTAACTGGCTCTTATTGATACTTCCCTTAGGAGTTTTGTTTAGGTCATTCAGTGCTGCTTCTGAGTCATAGCCATGTTTGAGATAAGCTCTTTGTCCATCAGAATAAAACACAGGAAGAATTAGAAACCCCAGGGATTGCACAGCCTCAAAGCTACAGGCAACTATAGAATATGGGGCATTTCCCTGAATATACATCAGTATTCTGGAGACAAGACAAGGGTTAATCTGAAAGATGGCAGTAAGTGTAGGCACTCATACAGGTGCTGGATATCCCAACAGGCCAGTTAATCACAGTTTATGAAAGCTGAAGGTTTAAAGAGAAATGTTAACATTCCTTTTTCTTATTCAGTTTCTGACATCACAAAATAACACAACCCAGCAATGTAACCTATCACAGTGTTTAGGATTACTATTTGCTTTAAAATATATGGAGCCTGGATGGAGTGACATTTAATGACTGAGCAATTGGACAGCCTCAAGTTCCTAGTAAAGAGCAGTAGGGGCTAAGCAAAGTTATTGTAAATTGGAAGTGCATACTGGCCTTCAAACTTTATACACATCACCTAGCAATGCAGGTATTTCAATGAGTTGAGTAGTTGCTCTTGGTAAGGAAAAAATATACCTCTGTGTGTATAGCTGATACCTGTATAGCAGCACTGCTTTTTCATAAGCTTTTTTCCCTTGGCAGATTTCCAAGCGTTTTGGAAGGATATACATGTTTCATTTAACTTGATATCTAAGGCGCCAAGACTGAAGCAGTGACAGTTTCAATGACCAGCAAACCTGCTTCTTTTATTTTTGTTTTCATGCCAAAAGTAGATGTTCAAGACACATTTTTTTCCTCAGATGAATTTAATTCCAAAATGCTGTAAAGATCTTAAAGCATCTCATGATTTAGAGAGAGGAAAAAAAAATAAACACTCCATTTTGATGGCTTTGAGATCCCACATTAACTTTGCTTTGGTCCAGTAACAACGTCAGCATCATAGGAATGTGGTAACTTTATGCCAGCACGATACCCTGTGGTTTTTTTGTTTTTTTTTTTTTTTAATACTTTTGATTTGCTCTTTCAGTTGCACAGTTTTGCTGTTGAGTTGTTTCTACCTCTTATAATTTGCAGAAACAATAAACAATCTGAAACAATTTTTGTGTGCTACACTTTATAAGAGTAAATCTATACTTATATTCAAATAGAAAATATTAAAAATGTACATTGAAAGACTTATTGTCAAAAAAAGGACACATTCTCCTTTTTTCCTGTTTCCCAATAGTGTCATTAATACTTTGAATTTAGCTCTTGGCAATGCTGTGAATTAACTGCTTTCATCACTGTCATCAAAATTACTGAAGACAATGTGGTGGGATATACCAGCTTTACAAGAAGAAGAAACTTTGCAGAACTTTAACATCAGATAGACTTCATAATATCTGTCTATGATTTTTAATTGTTTTTTGTATCCTTAAGAAGTGATAAATTTAAAATATAATTGGATATGATTCTCTGTAAGTACGCATAGCAGAATAAAGAGATTCTGGTTTAAGTACCGTTAAATTGAAATGAAATTATAGATCCTTCCACATCTGAGAAATAGAATTTAGCTCTATGTTTCTCTGGAAAACTTATTTTTCAAGATGATAAAAACCCAAACTTAAACAAAAACCTTAAATAAAAAAAGACCAATAAAAACTTAACTTCCAACACTTGTTTGGTTTCTGTTTTGTTTTCCCTGAAATAAAATGCCATTATTTTAGAATTTGGTTTTGTAAAACGTGATCTTGTATTTTGGTTTCAAACAGATTGGATTGGATAATATTGGATTTTAAGAATTCTTTTCTTAAATTTGTCCCAAAATCCATATGAAGACCGGATAAGGTAATAAAATAACAAATGAAGTTACATATGGGGAAAAAATCAAACCAACCAAAAAACCCCCAAGCCCTCCAATCAGTAGGCACATTGGGATAAAATAGACAAAGCGATCAGAGCTGTTGCAAGCCATATTAAATAATCTTTTTTGTTGTTTTACTAAGGTCTAGGAAAAAGTGAGAATAATCAAAGTTCTTCTATTTTAGACTCCCTGAGTTAAGACTGAATGAATTGAAAATCCTGGGAATCTATATAAAGTAAAAATGAAGGGGAAGAATGTAGGTCTCATAATGTAGGTCTCATAATAGTTCATAAGTATGTTATCACTTCTGAACTTGGTCTGTATGTTCTGAATGGATGTCTTGTGCAATGTGCTTTAGGAAAAAAATAGAAAAATAAAGTAGGATTTCTTATGTTATAGAAATTCTCTTTAAGTCTATGAGGAAAAAAAAAAAGAAAAAAAGATAAAACCTGGCCTATTCAGGTGGAAGGGGAAGAAGGGGACAGGTTACTTTGTGGATTCTGTTTGCACTGATATGGATTTATTATCAGCAATATCTGTTGCATTATATATCTTTCTGATAGGCCAGAGCTATGCCACACAAATGTGTGGAAGAAACTTCATCTGCACTGCATGCAGTTTGAGTTTATTTCATCACTTGGTCATATATGCTGTAAGGACTTGGGTCCATAAACTCTCTCATAGCTGTATCTCTGTAGGATACCGTTATTTTCCAATACTGTATTTGTGATCATCTCCCTTTAACTATCCTGTGTTCTAACCTTGATCCTATGTAAAATGTACAGTCCTACTCAAAAAATAACTTCATTCAAAATAGGACCATTAATAATTTTATTGCTGAGTAGTATCAAACTTGTGAGTTAGAGGATTAAGTCGATCTAGCAGAATAATTTATCTTTCTTTTTACTTCTGACAGCTCAGGCTCTCTGAGGAGGTGTGTCCTTAGTTTATACCTCTTACTTTCAAGTTCTGTTCTCAGTAAAGCATGTAAAGACCTATTAACTTCCCAGAGTTTGCTTCATCATTCCCTCCATCCAATATAAATTAATGCTGTGTTAAGGTCATCAGTCTTTCATCAAGCTCATGAAGGGGAGAGAATAGACATTTAAAATGATTATGAGCCAGACTATTCATAGTTCTAACATCTTTTAAGTCCTCTTGTATAATTACATGGGAGGTATGGACAGTTGGGAGAAGCCGGATTATTTAACGTGATACAGGCTACTCATTGCATGTTGGGTTTATAGTATCTAGAAGTTTGTTTTATATCATTTGTGTTTAATATGTATTATGGCAAATATGTTTTCAAAATACTGATATTTAGGTGCATAACATGATCTATTAAAGAATTTTGTCTGTCAGTATTTTCATATCAAATACAATCAAAATCCCATCTTCTAGAGTGCTTCTGAGTCTTGTGACGAAAAACGGAAAAAATCTTCACATGCATCCTTTTTGTCTGTATACAAGACTTTTAAATTTAAGTTCACTCATAAATTGACAAATATAACTGATTGACAGCACAATTTTAATTCCAGATTGTTATGATGTGCTTATTTGCTGAAGTACATGCTGCTAGGGAAAAATACTTGAGCAGTGATCAGCAGGTAGATACAAATGGGATAATAAAAAAAAAGTTAATGTGTTAGTGTGAAGGTAATATTTTTGACAACAAATTGCTGTATTGTAATTTAAACTACATTACCATGAGGAATTAATAAAAAATAAACTGTAACACATATAACTATGATTTTCCTCATATAAATATTGTCAATGCAGGTGGGACAGTAATAGTGGTATTCCACATGAGAATTTGAGTCAGTTTTACTCATTCATGCACTAATCTACTAAAACTTTTAAAATAGCAGTGAATATCACTTGAATATCTCTGCTGTCCATGTGCTAGCCTAACCAGCATTTTAGGTTCTGTAGCAGCGAAACCTTTGAACAAATTCTGAGATGTTATTTACCTTGATGCAGTTGGTCAATCAGGTCAATGTCATTCATTAACTTACTTACAGATAGGGAGAAATAAAGCAAAAGGAGGAGTCATTAATTTATCTTGAGAATGTATCTAGTTCCCTGCAAATTGTGCACATCAACAAAACCTATTCAAGTGAAGGGCATTTATGAATCATGCATGACCAACATGATAGCTCTTTACTCTGAGAAGGCTGGCCTGGACAATGCTGTGAAAACCTTGTAAAAACCAGTAAAGACCCTGATTTAATTTTTAAAATGGATATGGCAAATACTTGATTAGGAAATTATATGTTAAAAAGAAGTCCATAAACATTTTCTTTGTGACATCTCAGTGCCCTAGAAGTCTCTAAGTATCTGCAGTGCCTGATGGAACTGTGCTGTGGCTGGGGATATCAACCCCAAAAGACAGTGGAAATGAAGAACTTCAGCATTCTCTCTCCTAGAACGTGTGAAATTATCTTATGCAGTTGTTGCTGTTGAATTTAAATTGGGGGAAAGCAAACAAACCTAACAACCTACATTTAGTTGATTTCAACTAAAATAATTCTGACTGGATTGCTATGAAGTATCATTAAATCAATTGTTTGTATTTTCCTTATAGAAGTTTTATAAGTTGCTGCAAATTTTTCAGGTCCCTCCAAAATTTGCAGGAACCACATATCCCATGGGGAGAGAACTACGTCAGGAGACACTTGGCTTACAATAAAAATGCACATAAGCCTACAATTTGTTGAACTCTTGCTTCATTCCTCTAAATTATTTCAAAGAATTAAATATAAGATAGTAGAAAAACAATTGTTAACCATGTAAAAAAAGAGAATAAAATGTGACTGTGATCCATTTAGAGGTCTGACAAGTGGTCTAACTAGCAGCTTGTGAATTTTGAGATAGATTTCTGCTAAAATGTAAACTAAAATAAAGCTATAGGAAGTTGCGCTTATCTGTACAACCAAAAGGATCTCATGACAGTCACTTTTGTGGGCCATGTCTACCACTTTACTTCCTCTGTGTAATTGTTTTCATACTCCTTATTGTGAGGACGAATATTCCAGTTTTGAATGTCATAGTAGTTGTCATTGTTATCAGGCTGTCTTGGTTTCAGCTACAACAGTCATTTGGCTGGATTTTTTTTCCTTCCTAGTAGCTGGTGCAGAGCTGTTTTTTGGCTGTAGTCTGAGAACAATTCTGATAACACACCGATGTTTTAGTTGTTGCTAAGTAGCACTTTTCAGTCTCCCATGCTCTGCCAGTGAGGAGGAGCACAAGCCATGAGGCAGCATGGAAAGGACACCTGACCCAAACTAGCCAAAGAGGTATTCCATACCACAGCACGTCATGCCCAGTATATGAACTGGGGGGAGTCACACAGAAGGGCAGATTGCTGCTCAGGTGGGGCTTGGTATTGGTCAGCAGATGGTAAGCAATTGTATTGCGCATCACTTGTGTTTATTGGGGTTTTTTCCCTTTTAGTTTTGTATTCTCCCCTTGTTATTTCACCTATCATTATTAGTAGTAGTAGTATATTGTACTTTAGCTATTAAACTGTTCTTATCTCAACAAATGGAATTCACATTCTTTAGATTCTCCTCCCTTTCAAGCTGGGAGGGGGGAAAGCAGTGGGTGTGAGCGAACAGCTGTGTGGTGCTGTGTTACTGCCTTGGCTTAAACCATGACACAAGCTTTAGCTCTTGTCTAGTAGATTTCTTTCTGTATTGTCACTGTTTTATAGAGATACTAGACTATGTTGCCAATCATCAAATGTAAATTGGTATTTGGGTAGCTAAACTTCTTTTTTCATAGGTATACAAATTTCTGTGAAAAGTTAGGAGTAGATGGAAGATACTGTTCATTTATGGACCAAACTATAGCTGTCAAGCTGGAACGCACATTGCTGGGGCTGTGTCAGCAGACATGATGCTTCCTAAAAAAGAAATGAAATTGCTATACTGTCAGAGCAAGGATTGTTGGTATGGCTTGTTTGACAAAACCCCTAAGGATGGAGAAGCACATGCCATAATCTTTTTTTGCTCTTGCATTCCTTCTAAAGAAATGATGGAGCTGTGTGAAGGGATCATTTGGACGGACAGGGCTCAGAAGGAAAGCTAAGGAGACTTAAGTATTTTTTATAATTTCACATCAGAGTAATGACCAAGACTTTTGCATCGATTCTCTGAATAAAACCAGAAACAAATAGCTCCATTGAATGCAATTACTACTTTTAAGTTATGGTATTCATCTGGAATATAACTAGACCTCAAATGAAGTTTGTGCTGTCTGCTTTAAACAAGACTCTGTAATTTATATTTCTATTTCCCAGATGAAGATTTGCATTTCCAAGTTAGCAGCTGAAGGACTATGGATAATTCTTTTGAAGTTCCTATTTTGACTGTGTATAAATACATGAGTTACCTGACACTGCTGGAAAGAGGCTTTCTACAGACCAGAAAATTCTCATCCCAAAAAAGGGAATTTCATTGAAGTCACTGCTGTTCTGTGGAAAAATTTGCCACAATCATCTTTCTTGAAGAAAGAAATTGGTACAAAAAAAAAAAAAAAAAAAAGAAAAAAGTTGTAATAGCCTCTAATGCATAAGCCGTATGTTAAAAGTAGAAAATTCAGACAAAACTTCCAAAGAAGCTGCAAAAAATATGGAAGGATAGAAGAGGATAGGAGTGGTTTGTTCCTATAGGCTATCAAAGGCCATTGCTAAAATTCCCTGTCAGCTTATGCTGACCTTCTCCTAAGCTTTGGGGAAATACTATCTGCTAAAATAAACAAAGAATAACCCCACCCCCCTCCCAAAAAAAAAACCCAAAAAAACCCACCAAAGAAAAATAAACCACAAAAAAAAAACCCAAACCAAAACAAAAAAAAACCCAAACCAAAACAAAAAAAAACCCCAAACCAAAACAAACAAAAACCCAACCAAACACAAAAGAAACCCCCAAACTAAAAATAACAAAAAAAACCAAAACAAAACAAAAAAACAAAAAAAAAAAAAAAACAAAAAAAAAAAAAAAAAAAAAAAAAAAAAAAAAAAAAAAAAAAAAACAAAAAAAAAAAAAAAAAAAAACAAAAAAAAAAAAAAAAAAACAAAAACAAAAAAAAAAAAAAAAACAAAAAAAACACAAACCCAACAGCCCACCATAAAAAAAAAATGAAAGAAGCAGGGGAAAAACGGTCCCCCAAGAAAACTCCCTTTATGCTTTAAAGTTAAGCTTTCTAGGATCTCTCAAAATAAGCAGAAAACACAATGCAATGTGTATTTTGAAATGACCCATAGGTACATCAAGTTAAATGGTGTAGTGCACAAGTTTGTTAGGAGGGAAAGGTAAAAAAAGATAAGTAAGATTAACCAGATATAAGGAATGAACTAATGCTGATGTCAACCCCTTTGACTTTCCACTCATTACAAGCTCCTTTCTGTTTATCTGTGATAGTCTCTCTCTATTTTTTTTTATTCATACTGATTTTGTACTTGCATGCTTTATTACAGCAATTATTACAGAATAAGTCTCCCTCAGTAGAAGATAATGCATGTGAGTAGGTGAAAGGCTGAATGTTTTCATTTCATAAGTGTAAATTGCTCTGTCTGGAAGCTAGGTAATCTGCCTTTATTCTTGGGTCTGATTAGAGCTGTCACTTGGGTACTTTGCCATTTGAAATCAAGCATCTTGGTATTAAGAAACTGAATTGTGTCATAATCCCAGTCTAAGAAAATTAAAATTCACATTTTGACATCAAAGGAAAGAAGGAAGGAGTAAGAGGAACTAGAATTGCTAAGGGATTAGCTAAAGCACCTGTGCTTATATACAGCTTTTGCTATATTCCTGAGATCAAGACCACAGAAGTTTTCCATTAAATGTGGAGAAGTTCTAATACATCTACAAAATTCATCTACAACATGTTTATACCTCTCCTTCCTTCTAACAAAAGTATAAATGGGCTTATAAGGTCATGTTCTTCCACATTATTGTCTATCTGAATGCTGTTCTCTGGTGAAAGGAGGTTATGCCTCTGTTGAAAGTAGTTTCAAAAAGAGTTTGACATGATGTAAGTGTACTGTGTGACTGTATTATAGTGGAGATGGTTTTATTACACTCCAGTTCTCCAAAAGTGAGGTGCTGCGTTGAAGAAAACAAAAACATACAATGTAGTTTTGATATCCCAAAATGAAGCATAGCAGTTCAGAAAAATAATTTAGACTTTAAATAAGCATATGGAAGCACAGTCTTAATCATTTATGTGAAATGTTTTGCTTTCCTGTACCTACAAGAACAAATATATGATAGTTTGCAATATTTTATTCAATATATTACCAAACAATGCTTTTGCAAACATCAGGTATACACTTGCTACACCATACATAGGAAAAAAAGAGTCAATCTAACAATGTAGTAAATCCTTGTTATTGCTTCCATAGTGGTAATGAAGCACTTTCTGCAATATCTTGTGGTAGATGGTTGAAAAAAGATTTGGCTTGGAGTGTGCAACATTAATTCTTTTACTAATTCCCAAAAATGCACAAGCCTTTTTCAGGAAAATACTTCTTTAGGAAAATATAGAATTACCATTTTTCAAATATAAAGATTTATTTTCAGAAATCTGTTCCCAGAATTTTTTTGGAAATTGAAACAACTTCACGGAGTAGTAAGCTGAAAAAATATCTTAACAGTGTAGTTATATTCCAAAAATATTATAATGCTTCTGATCACTTCATAAACACTTTTGTTTCAACCCTAGAAACAAATTGTTGTATTCTTAAATATAGACGGTTCTGTAATCACAGGAGTTGGACAGTTATTAATAACTCATGCAGCCTGTATTTGTATAAAACATAATGTAGCTCATATGCTTTTGTAGCTGTTGATAAAGGCAGGATATGAATTGGCAATAGAAGATCCCAGGAGATCCATTTTTAAGTCCCAAACCATGACGTGCAATATAATCAGTATGAGCTGACTTTTCTCTGAAGATTCACCTATGTGCATATCATCAGTATGACTTTGAAGTAAGTCTTAACCCAGTGACTGCGCAAGTCATTTTGCACTTTTCAGCTGGCTTTATTGCGCAGAGATCTTCATAAACACATGTGATTGTCAAATAGAAAGGGGTAAGTTTAGAGGTGCAAGAGTTTCCTAAGACTTGAAAGAGACCCCTTGAATACTCAGATATGGTTTTCTATCCCCTTAGACTGTATATTGCTAGTACTTAATGAAAATAATGACTCATCTCAGTCCAGTTAGGTGTTTGACAATATTTATAATTAAATAGTATTTTATTATATACATATATATTTAATATAATTTATATTTGATTATGTAAATATATAAAAATATAATTAAAGTCTTAGAAATTTTCTGATTGTTTTGTGGCAGCCAATATCTTCTTTTCATACATACTCTGCCAAAACATAATCTTTTTTTTATTATGTCAAGGTTATCTCTGAATTTAAATAATACTTCCTGCACTCTAGTGCTTAACACTATTTTTAAAAATATATCTCTAGATTGTCATCTCCCCCCTTGATCTTAAGATCGCTTAATTGATTTTAGGATGCCCGAAATAAGTATATTTTAGCCCTCTGTTCTGAGACAAAACACCTATTCCAAACACGTTTTATCTTTTTTCAAATCCACATCACATAGTATTGCTGCCTGAAGTTCTCTGCTTTATGTGCTCATCTATTTTGCCTTACCCAATTATGTCTTTCTCATCTGACTCCTGTAAGTGTCTCAAAGTTGCTGTTGGCAATTTTGCACGTTTATCTTTCCTTTAGAGTAGATTCATTCATAGCAGAAATTCTGGTTGTCCCTGAGTGCTTTATTTCTGCATTTTTGCATTCATATTAATATTTATTTCCTTAGATAAGTAATACACAATGAAAATTCAGTCTTGCTCTCGCTACTTGCAGTTCTAACCTGTAATACCTATGTTTCATTGTGAGTACTATCCCAAGTTTTCTACTATCCTTGAAGGCAGTCTAATCCTTTGAAATTGTGACTTCAATGAGTATGCAGACTTTGCAGTTAATTCTTTCTAATTTCATTAATACTTCAGCTGTTTTGGACCAAATCCTTTCAGTAATCAAACCATATTATGTGAATTATGTTGCTACCAGTTTTAGAATATGTTTTCCTCTTGCAAAGGAATGAAATACCACTGCAGTGAATTTTACTTCCCAGTGTCAATAAGCTCCATAAGGTGAAATCTTACTATGTTCATAGTTCACTTTCTTTGAGGAATGGCTTGATGAGAAAGGGCATGGCTCTCTGGAGCAGTTGTACAAGCAGACCAAATGCTAGGCCGCACTA
>WYDI02042457.1:0-13582 GCA_009867235.2 Psittacus erithacus
GGAAAAAAAAAAAGGGGGGGGGGGGGCCAGTTTATCTAGAGAATGAAAGCTGAGGGCTGGGTGTGACCTGAATAATAGAATTACTGCCAGCTAACTGCTGGTGACTGGTATATCCATGGAGTTCACAAAATTTGCATGGGTTAGTTTGTATCACCATACAGGTAGAGTTAGTCACAGGAATGTAGCAAATTTATAGATGCAAATGTATATAAAATTATTTTGTTTAATGTGTGGTTGATTGAGGTGTGATAATTGTTGCTTTTTTGCTTTTTTTGTTTCTTCTTTTCCTTAGATTCAAGCACCCTGTAAGGACCAATGTACCCCATAGCTCATGGAAGAAAAAAATCAAATCAGGACATCCCTGGTTTCCAGGCTACCGAAATATGGAACGAAAACTTCAGGAAGTGTTTTGCAACCTATGCCAAATGGGACAGCTGTTAGTTTAGCAGGGAATAATGGTGGCAAAAGTTTCAGCAAGCACAATGGCACTGTTCGCATGTCTTCGTTTTCTTTCAACTGGAAGAAGTCAAATAAATACCAACTTCATGATCAAAATGGGAGAGACACCAACTCTAGAAATAACTGTAATGAAAAATTAATTGATTCTGAGAAGTATTCTCAATCTCAAGGAGCATTGTGTAATGATGCGCTCAGGGTGGGTTTGAGCAGTACTGCTTCAGTTACATCAAAAGCAGCAAAACAAGCCAATATGTTTGTATCTTCTACTGAGGAATTAAACCCAAAGTCTTTGCCTGGACTGTCTAGTTCAGCAAAATTTGCCAAAGGTACCTTGTCAGGAAGGATCTCATATTCTGGACTCAGTGCTCCAAAATCCCATTTAAATGGATTTTATGGAAATAGGACGGTGGTAGGTTTGCAGAGACCTAGAGCTAATTCCAGTTCCACAAGGACAAATTCAGGAGAAGGCTTGGCACAATCTACAGACAGCAGCAAGGCTTTTTCCTGTGAAAAAATGGTAAGATCACAAAGTTTCTCACATTCCATTCAGAATTCTTTCCTTCCCACTGCATCTTTAACCAGGTCACATTCTTTTAATAAAGCTGTGGATCTTACAAGGCCTTATCATGCTCAAAATCTAGCTGCCAGGACATCTCAGAGGTCAACTTTGTTGTCAAGAAATGCATGTCAGTTGGATGTACCCAATGGAAATGAACCTATGAAGTATGGATTTGCCAGACCCTACTCTGGTATGTCAACTTCTTGTTCAAAGAAGCCCCCACTATCAAATGGATCTGGGTCAGCACCTTCTTTTGGATACAGGTTAAGTCGGCCTTCTCTGCTGAAGCCTGCCCGGCAGCGATTTGCTGGAAATATCGATAGCAACAAAAGGACAACTCCTGACACGTGCATCATGGAGAACTCTGAAATTTCAACAAATATTAACAGAACAATTGAGAAAAGCAGTGTTATAGAGAGCAATGCTCAAAGAACAGAATCTGATGAAGGTTTGCGTGAAAGTATGGGAAAACATGGGTCAAAAGTCATGTGTATGAGCGATGATGGAGATGAAATATCTATATCTTCTTTGTCATCCTCTGAAAAAATTGATTTGAGTGAAGACTTCAGTGATGATTTCATAGATATAGAAGACCCAAACAGAACTATACAAATGCAGGAAGAGGAGAGCTGCCATCAGGAATTAGATCATGGGAATATAATGTCAATCGAACCGTTCACTTCTCTCAAGGAAAGTGGAGGATCTTGCTGTAATACTGATGAGTGGCTTGATATAAATGTGTCTGGTAAATACTTTATGTTCTGTTCTGTTTGAAATTTTAGGAACTAAAGCAAGATCCTGTAACTGTAATTAAGTTGTTTTATATAATTGCCCATTGCTTGTGAATTGTTTCAGAATAGAACTTTGCACTATACTGGCCTGTTAGTTTTCTTACAGTGCATTTTCTCCATGATAGTTCTCTTTCCCAAGCATGACTTTGAAGAACTGTTTTTCTATGGGATAAGAATGAAAGATACCTCCTTTAACCACACTTCTGGTATGGTTGTGGGGTTCTTAATATCCTTGCTTTGCGATTCATTTCTCTGGACTGGTGATCTTTTAAGAAAATTTTTTTCTCTCCCTTCTGCCTCTGTAGGCAGAGAACAGCTGTAGTGCTTCTAAGTAGTGGGAATAAGTGTAGTGTGTCTAATTAAATCAGTTAAATTTTAAGTAGCAGTGTCACTATTCCCCCTTTCGCCCCATGCATGCTGTATTATTAATTCTTTAAAAACTAGTTGAAGAGACAGAAGATGTTTTTAAAAGCCATATTTTCAAAACAATGATGGGCTTCCCACATACTTGTTTTGAGAGAAGTGACAGTTGAAACATTGGATCCAAAAGATATACTTTTGGACCCACCTTCTGCTATGTTAAAAACATACTGATTTCTAAAAAGTAGGTTTCATGATGGGTGAATTAGAGCGATGTGAAAGGCCAGGAAGGATGTAGGTTCAAAGAATACTTGGTTGTGGCTACCAAACCAGCTTAAGCTTTTTTCCCCCTCTAGAATGAGTGAGCAATACTGTAGAATGCTTTCGGATAGTCTGTTACAGTGTAGTTACAGACAAGTACCAGTAATAGACATCTTAGTATTCATTTTTGAAATACTGGATTGGTTTTGGAATCTCAACTATTCCTGTTTTCTCTAAGCAGTGGATGACAACAGTGAAAGCACGAAGCATACTGCCGAGAATGTGATTTCTCCAGAGATGAATTACAGAGCTGGGTCTTCTTTTGAGCTTTCTCCATCTGACAGCTCTGATGGCACGTATATGTGGGATGAAGAAGGATTGGAACCTATTGGGAGTGTCCATCCATGTGGAAGTTATGAATCTTCAGAAATGAACAGCATAGTATGTATTTATAACTTGCATAAATGTATTATTTTGAGTTTATTACTTAAGTCTATTTTGAAAACAGAATTCATGTAGTGTGGATTTTTTTGTTGTTATTTTTCTGTTGTATTTTACTTCAGAATTGTTTTGTCAGTAGTTGATGGCTTTTTGAAACTTCTTGTTTAGGAAGTCTGTTCCTGGACAGGGGACCTTGAGTCACACTTTTTTTGTTTCTTTCCTTATTCTCAAGTCAGGACAGAACAGCTCCATCCTTATGCAGTCTCATGGTAGTGCTCACACAGAACAAAGACAGGAATTTTTGCAAATGATAGGCTAAATATCTCCTACCAATCCCTAAACTTAGGGGTGAAAAAGCAAGAAAGTAGCTATCGCCTGTCTGACTTGCATCATCTTGTTTGTATACTTTATATGTATAGGATCCTTCTGGACTGAAGTTTATTTTGATTTCTCAGTTTGGTCAAGCATAGAATCTGTACGATAGATACCTGACTGTAGCTCATATAGCAGAACTCTTTGTATGTCTCAGGTGTGATACATGATGCATAACAACCTTTTTCTTAGTGTTAAAGTTGAAACAGATCTGTGAAAAATCAATCTGAAGACTGATTCAGAATTCAGCCTGAAGAAAGGACGGAGAGTTGTTGCAGTGCTGTGACGCTCCGGCTGAGGTCAGGGAGCCAACCCTGGGATTTTAGTGGGCATGAGGAAAATACTTGTCTGTCTGTCCTTCGTCACTT
Source organism: Psittacus erithacus (assembly GCA_009867235.2). Classification (NCBI taxonomy): domain Eukaryota; kingdom Metazoa; phylum Chordata; class Aves; order Psittaciformes; family Psittacidae; genus Psittacus; species Psittacus erithacus. The sequence goes on from WYDI02042457.1 coordinate 3,612, forward strand.
TTCATTGTTCATACTCCTTTACCTGAACAGACTTTTGAATTAAGCAACTCATATTTTAGTAACACGGTATTAAAAACTGGAGCTTCTAAGAGAAAAAAAATTGGTATAATCAGTGTTACGCTTCATGTGTTTTGAGCGTGTTAGATACTGTGACGCCAGTGTGAATTTAGTAATGTACTTTTGGACTTGGTCAGGGTTTGTGGCACCTGCTTAGACTTTGATTTGTACTTTTAGTTGGGTTGTTTGCTGTAGTCCCAGAGCAGAACAGCAGAGCTTTCTCCTGAAAATTTGACATGGCTATGTAATTATATTTTTGTGTAACTGCATACAAATACCTGATATTATTTCAGCTACTTATGGTTTGCTTTCTCTTTTAAATAATGATGTTGAGCATTAGTGCTTACAGTCTAGAAATGTTTATTAAATTTTTGTTGTAATTGTGGCCAGCTTGGAAATGCAGTTTGAAGTTTTGCAGAATGAGCTTTGTAGTTTTATTGATATTGACTTACAGGGGAAAAAAAACTTAATGTAGGCTTCTTTAAAAACCAGCACCTTTTCTGCGAACACATGCATGCACATGCCAGGAAAAGAGAGAAGTTTTTAAACTTTGCCCGTGAAAAATATTAAATATAGATATTTTGATACATACAATGTAGTTTGTCAAACAAATAAAAGACACTACTTTCCAGTGTTTTGGACCCTATGTATCAAGGGATTTGATACATGTGACCTGCATGTATCTGTGTGTGAACTGATAATGTTCTGATTGACAGAAGCTGTTGAAAGCCTTGTGGAGCAAAGGTACATTAGAAGCTTTTGATATTTTTTGTTCACTTTTTTTTTTTGCTTATTTCTTCCTCTACTGAAAGTAATTAACTTTCTAGTGAGGGCTTAAAAATGAAGGAATGAACTTACTATGCTTTGAGGAAGCTGAGAAAGGGGGAGGTTTTAAGACTTACTGTTGAATCTAGAAAGTCATGTGTGTTTTCTATCTATTTTAATTTTTATCCTGCTAGTGCTTTTTCAGAATCACAGTGTTTACTATGAGTTTTTATCTTAAATGAGAGGAACATCAATAATACATATTTTATTTTTGTAAGACGTAAATGTATTTTCAGCCAGGTTGGGTTTTGAGGAGAAACTGTAGCTCTGAAATGTTTGTTGAATTGGCTTTTAGTGGTGGTTGAGTTTGGTTTTATTTTTCTTTATTCCCTATGCATGTTGGTTTTGGTAGAAAGCATGATATATTTAAATTCTTTAGCCTAAAGACTGAACAATTGTATTTTTTTAATCTGAAGATGCAGAGGAATTTCTGATGCAGTTATTATTTATGAAGAATTATATGCTTATGTAGGTTAATGTAACTTTTGTTCCTTGTTTTTTCTTTTTTCTACATGCAATAAGTATAAAGAAGGTAAAAAAATAGAGCTGAAGGCATTGAGAATAATCAGCACATCAGATGCTTTGATTGCTTGGAGATACGTGATCAAATTATGTGGTTTCTATCTTCTAGTGCGGTGAGGGTAAAAGCAGTTAGTGTCTGTCAAAATCCAATTGATAAGCATCAGAATTAAGAATTTTGAGTGCATGAACTGATGCCAGATTAACTGCCCCTTGCAATTAATGTTTCTAGGGAAATCTGCAAAACATATAGTTGGTTCTAGAGTTTCCATGGCATCAGGCTGGAGTGAGTAGAAGCAATGTAGCTGAATTCAGGTAACTAGATGGTGAGTAATTGGTATTGGTTAATGCAGAAACCACCTTTTCATATTTCCATCCTACTGTTATATTGTTAGTCTTTTAAGGTGTATTGTCCTTAATATCAACAAATATTAAATGTTTTTCCTAAATTTTTCCATAGGTGGCAGTGTAGCTCTTGCTGGGTAATCTTAGATTAGGAATGTTTTGACCATTTTTGAAAAGGCAACTTCTGCAGAGGGATGTTAACTAGGCTTCTGGAGTGACAAGAAGAATAGGAAGACAGTGGAAGGAGCTTGCTGGCTACTCAATCTTTTTGTTCTTTTTTTTTTTTTTTTTTGGAGGGAAGAGAAAAGCAGGTATCTTTGTTCTCAGTAGAGCTTGGTTTTAAGGACATGGTGTGTGTAGGGAAGTAAAATAAATTGTCTCTTTTAGGACAGTCCTTCTGTTCTTCACTAAGTGGCCGAACAGCTATGGACCAAATGCAGAATCCAGTGTTGGAGGCTTGAAAGTTATACAAATCTTAATAACCTCTCATAAGATGATGCCATGGGGACTTACAGCCGAGTAGGACATGCATGAGAGGGTTGTGGTTTTTTTTTGTTTGTTTGGTTTTTTTTTTGCTTGTTTGTTTTGTTTTGTTTTTTGTTTTTTTTGAGACCTTGTCAGGATTTTTTGTGTGTGTGTAACAGAAAATAACTTATTCCACTGTCCCTACTTCTGTTTCATTTCCAGTTTTGAAGGCAAAAATCAAGTGGTTAACATTCTAAAAACTGAACTCCTTTCAAGTCTTCAAGCATTCATTTCATTGATATTCTTTGTATTTCTTTCAACAACTGGTCTTTGCTGCTGAGCACCAAATTGCTGATGCAATTTCTGCTAATTCTGTATGAGAAGACTGACATAGACAATATTTGTCAGTACTTATTCTCAATGTTTAGCTGTACTGTTTGCTCATGTTCTCTATGTACTCTTAACACTGAGCTGCTTTACTGTTTCATGGCAGAAAGCTGCTCAACAATGTGAGGTACAGCTTTAGATGTGAAATATGTGAGGTACAGTTTTGGTTGTTTTTTTTTTTTGTGTGTGGTTTTTTTTTTTTTTTTTTTTTTTTTTTTTTTTTTTTTTTGTTTTTGTTTTGGGTTTTTTTTTTTGTTTAGTTTGGTTTTTTGCTGGTAGGCTTTCTGGTGTTTGTTTTGGTTTTGTTTATTTTTAAATATAGGCTTTCATAAATTCTGTCACTAGCTATCTTCAGCTCAAGGGTTATAATTAAAATGTTTTTTCATTTCACTGCCACTGAGTGGTTGTAATCAAATCTTAGATTACAATTATTTAAAACCAAAAAAGCCTTGCAAACAAAATTAACAGTTTGATTACAGAAAGGGAAAAAATACCCAAACCCAAGCCAACAAACAAACCAGAAACCAGAAAGAACTCTAACAAACATTAATATGGATCTACATGTTTTCTGTGTTTCTAGGCTTGAATTGTGCTCTTGATTGTAATGCAGCTGTCTTCATGAAAAAAAAAACAAAAAAAACCCAACAAACCAGCTTTGATTTACGGAGCTGGGCTGAAGTCAAGATTGAGTTCTTATTTCCTATAAATGAATTTCATTGAAGGGCAAGACTATATTAGTACATTGTTTGCTTGTGCCTGTTCAGTTAGCAGCTGAGAGGGTTAGCATTCCTTCAACAGAAGTCTGTTAGTTATGCATCTGAAGGCCTGAATGTCTGATTTCTACAACAATCTTTGTAATAACTGCTTAGGACTGAAATAATTTTACTTCAGAAAGTGGGAAACAAATGTTTTCCTATTTCCTAGAATGAGAACTTGTACTATAGTGTGTCATCCTTGCTATGTTTTTGCTTTCATTATTTTTGTCTGAACGGATGTTAAAAATGCATACAGGCAATGTAGCCTAAAACACGCATCCTAATTGAAGTCTCATTGCTCCTTTGCTTGATGGCTAGTGAAGCTCTTTTGCTTTATCAAGTTTTGATCTGGTTTGTTTTCTCCTGTCCATTTTATTAAGTAGACACATAAGAAGCAAACCTTTATATATGAACTTTGATTCAGAGTGAATCTTTGAATATTTTTGTAAAGTCAAAGTTCTTATTTAGGTACAAAAATAAGATAGCTAATAGAGTTGTGTGCACCATTCTGAGGTATGTGCATTTTTAAAGACGCTATGATTTTCTAGTGTATAATAGTTTGCAAGAGGTAAAAATTCAGACTGAAAATATTCCAGTAGCTTTGAGTTCTTTCTTTCATACTCTCCAGAGAACATTGTTGTGGTGTTTGGGGTTTTTGTTTGTTTTTTATTTTTCTTTAAATCAATATCATTTGGGCAAATAGGTTTAGATAGGAAACTGTTTTGATTGTTCCCAAGTTTATCAGGTTGTAACAAGACCCTATGTTAGAAAAAGACTAAAGGGAATCCTCTGACTCCTTGTTGCTGTAGGCTTCGTTAACAATATGAGTCTTTATTTGCTGAAACAAATAAAGCAAGTGTTTTGGGTATATACAGAGTGAGTCTCAATGTAATTATAAGGATATAGGATTCTGGAATAATAATTGAAATTTGGTTTAAGAGACAGATGTGCTTTAGTTGCTGAGAATTTAATTACCTTTGGAGTGAAATCTGGATCTCATTGGAATGAATCTGTTTTGTCGTTTTCTTGACATGTGGCCAGAATTATTTCTGGAGTGTGAAACTATTACATTTTTCTCTTCCTCCTAGGTAATGTTTGAAATCTCATAATAATTCTGTTCTGGTTTATTCTGTTTTTTCCCCTTTGTGATTGAAACTTGGGAAAGGGCAGTTCTAAATTGATTTTTGAAACTGGGCAGAATGCTTTCTGATTTGTGAAGTGTAGGTACACACAGTGAAATGTACTGAAATTTGCTCCACTTAAAGAGAAAATAAAATTGCTAAGGTAGCATTATTTAGTTCAATCACTAATTTCTCACTGTGTAAGAAATTGTGTAATTAACTTTGTTAATTATCTCAATATTTTAGTATTTTAATATTTTTAATAATTCACTTTTCAAAATTATAGTAAGCTTTAAATTGCCAGTTTGATTTCTCAAATGACTGTTTATTATGTGAACGCAGACTTGTGTGTATTTCCAGTACATCTGCTTCTATACAGTGAAGTGTTCTTGGTATTCTACCTATTCTTTAGTTGCACATCCTCCTCAGGGGGTTAATACCTAAGCCATAGTTCTTATTGTATGAGAGGCTGGGCTCTTAAAATTTTGGGTAGATTTGTTACAGCTGTAATAAAAATGCAAGTGCAAGTAAGCTTAAGATAATGTAAAATTATGGAATAAAACAGCTATTCAGATATAGAAGGATTGATTTCAAAGTAGCATTTGGGAGACTCTTATGAAGTATGAATCCCTTAGAGGTTGCCATTTGAGGTAAGATATATATTGTCCAGTGTGGATTTTTGATAGAAGTATGTAATGGAAGTGCTGAAAATTTTTTGGAAATGGTACAATGCTAATTCCAAACAGATAAATATTGAGTCTCCATGTGGTGCTAGCTAGATTATGTAACAGCCATTGGAAGTATTTTCAGCACAAAGTGCTTCTGAATTAAAAGCAGTTTTTGTAGACTTGAACACAATTGTATGCTGAAAATAAGTTGCATTCATATGAAGTTTTTAATGAATATATTTTTCACTGTAGAAGTCAAATTATCTGAACCTCCTGGAAAGGGACTAAGAGCAAACTCAGAGAGTGTCAGTTTGTAGTTTGTATTGTATCTCTTTTTACGTTTCCCTCTGTGCCCAGCATACTGGAGACCATTTTTATGGACAGAGCTGTATTGCACCTACCATCACTAATGTGGAATAGCTGTGTGGAGTTTTGTATTTTCTGCTTCTGCTTGTTTGTTGCATTGATCATCACAAAAATCATGTCCTGAAAGGCAGAGTGAATAATTCATCCTTCACACTCCTTTATCTGAAAGCTTGACTTTTGGGTTTGTAGGCCAAGGTTTTTCTTGGCAAGAGACACTGAAGTAGCCCAGGAAGTCTTCTGTGAGATTGTAGCTTTTCCTGGTGCATTCTAAAAAACAGCAAACACCATGTCTGAATTTTACTTATAATATAAAAGGATTTAATGTGAATATGTTGTCTTGGTAATCTGCCATTTCTCCTAAGGATGTCTGTGAAAGAGCTTTGGCTTACTCTGTTTTCTGAAATTCATGAAGTGGTTTAAACTTCCTTCTCAGAAATACAGTAATTCTGGGATTGGAATCTCATACAGATGTCTGCCTTGAAAGGTGTTTTTCACTGGCATGCATCTGAGTGCCACTTGGCTGAAGTTGGTGTTGCTGGTAACCTCTGGTTAAGCTCTTAAGGTCATGCCTAAGTTCCATGCTGTTTTGTCCTAACCTCTTCATGCTGTATTCCAGAATCTGACAAAAATTATGCTGACTCTCTTAAATTGTACTGTTCTAACTTCATGGTTTTCATTAGGTTGGTATAATTGCTTTGATTTTTTCCAACAAGTATAAAATTCTCTGGCATTTGTTTTTCATATCATCAGTTTCTAAAAAACTTTCAGTTAAGACTAAGAAGTTTTATTAGGAAAACCAGTAGACCTCTTCCAGTTTCAAAGCCTCAGAAGTCAGTGTCACAGTTTTGTGTTTAGTCTCCATTATGAGCAGATATTTGTGGACATACTAAATTAGTGTGAAAGCATCCTTAATTAATGTATCCACAGTTAAGCTTTTAGTATAAAACTGCACCTGCTATGTGGAAAAAAAAAAAAAAGTCTGTATTATTACTTGCCAATTCAGAACTAAGAGTATAAACTTGTTTCAGTGCATTCTGTTAGCAGGGTTCCTCAACCAGTTTTTCAGCGGAGTTTGCTGGCAGACGGTTTTCTGCTTGTGGCAGGGAAAGAAAAAGGCATGAAAGTAGAAACTGATTTCTGAGGTGCTGTCTTCAGCGTGAAATAGCCACAAATCTCCCATTGCTGCTTTAGTCTTCAACTTCAGAGCTTAACTATTACAGCAATGGGAGGTAGTAAGAAACTGAGTTGCTTTATGAGATGGCGTTTCTACCTGTGTCTTATGTGATGTATGTGTCCCTGCTGTCAGATACTATTAAGAGGTTATGTGACTGTATTACAGTGCACAAACCTCTTGTGATGTTGGTTTGAGAAGCATGACATTTTTGTGAACAAGCTTTTATGGCAAATTACCTTTTTTTCCTTTGGGATGGGAAAGCATATATGCCTTTGAGAGCTGCTTGGTTCAGAACTGACACAGTAAATCTTCTCATGCTGGTTTGGCTGCTAAAATCAAGGCAAGTTCAGTTGTACTCCTTTGTTTCAGTTGTGGAAGCCATTAATGACAGCTTCGAATTTGGATGGTGAAGAGATGGAGAGAGCAGCAGCTGATGTGCTGGTGTGTGAAATATGAGAATAAATACTGGTAGAAATTAGCTTCTTTCTTTTCATCACCTTGTAAGTGGCATTTCCTGGATAAGTTGGTAACTGCATATTCAGTGTTAAATTTTAATGTGAGTTTAAAGCTATTCCTTTTTAAATTTTGTTCTTTATTCTAGCACGTACTTTTCAATAGCAGAAGAACTTCAGAATTACTTTGGTGTACTTCATCTAACTGTATTGCTGAACTTCTAAGTCTTGCACATTGTTTTCATTATTCCTAGGAAATCTTCAAACCATAGTGAGCAGGTAAACATGTGCTCAAAGAGAACAGTAGTGTTAAAGTTGAAGCATTTGTCAAAGTTATCAGTATAAGCAAGAAAAGCATTTTCTTAAAAGGATGTAAAACAAGTCGAGACATACATCTAGAAGCTCTGAGTTTCTGAAGACTTTACAGGTAACTGTTTGCCAATCTAGGTGTTTTTAATGAAGTTCCCTTTTTCTTTTACCTAAAAATAAGTTATAGGAGCATTGGTGTTGAATCTTTTTCCAAATTGCTTTTTGTTGTGAAGCATCAGAAAGTTAGGAGAGAGGCAGTGTTTTAACCATGTTGGGGTCAGTTGTTCTAGTACACACAGCTTTGATCCATCTGAATGAAATGTGTGCGCCCAGTTTCAGTCTTAGTGTCCCCACAGTTCCAGGTATGGGAAGCAATTCCTTTCAGGAACACTTAACGTTGCATTGAGGCCATGTTCATATCAACTGCAATCTGTTATAACTTTAATTGTCATCCTTCTTGAGACAGGAAATTTAGCAAAGCACTGTTTTTTCCACATATGAGGTGCTTCTCAGTAAACAGCATTTCAGTGTTTTTTGTATTCTTGGTTCATATTGAAATGTATCAGGATAATGTAGTGAGAATATAGTTGTGGAAGTGCAGGTGGCAGGATGCTTCTGGTGGTATCAGCAGTTCATTTAGAGATTGGTAAAAATAGAATTGCTCAAAAGTGGTTACGATGTATTTGAGGATTGTTTTAGTTTTAATTAGAAATAAGTATATTAAGCTGACTGTATAAGAATAGAACATGTTAATCCTGTGAAGCAAATCTTCTTCATATTACCCCCAAAGTCTAGCTAGGGTATAATTAAAATTAACTACACACAAGAAACACAATTGATCTGATAGCACCATGACCATGATGTTCCTCTGAATTTTGAGGTTATGGTTTGGTTTCTTTCTCAGTGGGAGTTATTTGAAGCCTCTCTATTTTCCTTTAAGCTGAACTTCACACTATTAATGCAACTGCAAGTCGGTGGAGTAAGAATCATTCACAATTATTTTTGACAATTAACGGGATGTGTAGCAATCGCATATTGCTTTATAATGTAAAAAACTCAATTATTTGTAGGCAAACTGTAAAAGTAATGCTGAACTTCTGATATAGGTAGACTTTCTGAAAACAGACTGGAAACAATCTGTAGAAAAGACTGGTTTTCCTCAGCTGCTACTATTGTGTTACTATTTATGCTTACTGCTGATGGCTTTCTGTTGTGCTTGATAGTAGATGGGGAACTTCCTGCTAAAAAGCTTCTGCCTATTTAAGAATAAAAAAAAATAAATGTGTGTTTCTGTTTTTGTTTATTTGTTTGTTTGGTTTTGGTTTTTTTTTCCCTGGAATTCTGTAGGAAGATGTTCAAGATGCTTCCCCCCACCTTGTTTCTTTTTTGTAGGTTCATTACCAAAGGCTAGATGGCACTGAAGGAATGAGGAATGCTTTTTTGTAGCAGTGGGGTTTAACTTGCACTGTGTGTTTGGAAAGTGCTATGGCTTATGAACTGGTGAAGTCTTAACAGAATGGTTAATATTTCTGGTTTTCTTTCTCTCCATCATGCTATTAAATTTCAGATTTCTGACTCAGTCTGATGTCTGATTTTCTAATTAAAAAACTTTAAAAACCAAAGCAGCAAGCATAGCTGCTGCTTGAGCTATGGTGGCTAATAACTTCTGCTAATCATTTCCTATCTACATTAAGTAAACCTAGGTAGAACATACAATGCCTGCATAACAGTGTTTTCAAGAATAGTAAATTGGTATTTAAGACTGTTGTATCTAATAGTTAAACATAAAATAGCAGATTTTCAGAACAAAGTTTGTTGCATTTGTTGTCGTGGCAGCCTTCTGTTACAGAATGTGAACAAAATGATGAAATACTTGTTTGGATTTGGGCTTAATTATCTTTAATGTGGCTCGCAATGTACAGTGTTTAAAATAACTCCTTTCCTAACCAGTTCTTGGTATTCTGCAGAGTTCTGTCTTTAACCTCTGTGGTTTTCTGTTTTGATGACTTTGTTTACAGTGGGTTTTTTTTCTCTTCAGCCTATAGTATGTTATGTGCCTTCCTGTGTCGTCTTCTGTCTGTTTTCTGCCTTCACTTAACAGTTCAGTTCTTACTTAACATTGCCTTCTTGGAGACTTGTATTGAATTCCTGTGTCTTTCTTTACTTCTCTATCTGGGTTGTTGTAAAATGCTGAAAATAGCATTGACAAAGACCCTGGAAGTCTCCCTCTTCTCTGTTGCCAGCCTTCAATCATATTTGACTTTTGCAGTCATCTTTTATCTGCCCTCCAGGTGACTGACTCAGTCTGTTTAGGGTTTAATTTTAAAAGCTACTTCATTTTTTCATTCTTCAAGTACCTGAAAGGATACTTTTTTAGTTTCTGTAGTGCTCTCAAATTCTTCAATTGTCCCTTGAGTCTTTTGGGCACATTTCTCCAAAGTTCCCTCCCTTTGCTCATGCTTATCTTATGCTTGTTGAACTTTTTTTCTGTGGTCTTTTTCTTCTTCTCTCTCTATACGTAAAATATA
>WYDI02042462.1:0-32241 GCA_009867235.2 Psittacus erithacus
TGGACAGAGCCTTGGGTGACATGGTTTAGTGTGAGGTGTCCCTGCCCATGGCAGGGGGGCTGGAACTGGATGATCTTCAGGTCCTTTCCAACCCTGACTGTTCTGTGATTCTGTGTGCAGTGCATTGTTGACGTCCTGTATGCACATTCTGGTAACGTGTTTATTAAGAAGAAAAAAACTAAGCCAAAAAAATCTTAGCTGGGTGCTGAGAACCAGATTATACTACTTAGAGACACAAAAGAAGGATTCAGCTTGGGAGGTGTGGGAGAAAGAGAAAGGAATTTTCCTGTTGACTCCAGATCTCATGATCAAAGAAACCCTGAATAAACAAGTGTGACACACTGGCAAAGCACCAGAGGTTGCATTATGGGTGCAGATGTACAGTATTCTTGTTTGCAGCAAGTACCGTGACTAACTCTTGTAATTATTAGGAATACTGGCAGCTTTTTGTAACACTGAAAGCAGCAGCATTTTGGTCTGTAACATCTCCTACAGCTATGCAACATGTTTACATGTTCAGATGCAGGTAATCGCATATGTTCTTTCTGAACTGTCAAAAAGGCCAGATGTGAGCAAACATTGTAGAAGCTCAGTAGCTTCCAAATGACATCAAATGACGGTTTGGTGTCAGCCAAGTTGGGGAATGTACCAGATAACTATGCTTCTGTCTGCTTCTGACAACCCATGCTGCTGACTGAATATATTGCAGGATTTTGTCTTAGTAGAAGCTTTTGGACAATTCTTGCCCAAACACTCAAGTTGTGCTCTATAATGGTAAAAATGTGAATAACTGAGGTGAGGTCATCATCAGCTAGAATGGAAAGAAGAGCCTGCCAGCCACTTGAACAGAGCAGGAACATTGCATAGGATGATGCTACATCTGCAAAAGATTCAGTAATTAACCCTATTGGAAGTTCTTGCAAGGTTTACAGGGTACTCCGTTGGGGCTGAAGGCTCCTCTGAATGCTTTCCTCTGCCTACCACCGTTACCTTTGTATTGCTCAAGTTTCACAATTCTCATAAGGGCAGCTGCTGTTCATCTTGAGGTGAAGATGTATTAAGTTGTTATCTCAGAGCGCTGTTGTTGTTTTTATAGTGCTTATTCTAGACCTTACTGCTGAACATGTTAATGTATAGAAGAAACTTGCTTGGGTTTTGAGTGCCTTTTATCTTTAAATATGCTGCCACAGCAAGATTGCTAGCACAGTGCAGGCATACTCTGTATACAGTGTATATGATGCTTGTATCTGACCATTTCACCTAAAAGCTGCATATTAATGCTGAAAAGAGCCAGAAAGCTGGATGATCTTTCCAGGATTTCATCATTTTCTAGGTGGATCTTTAGAACTTGATGCATTTTTCCAGAATACCTGGGCCGCTGGTGGTTTTAATAGATCTCCTCTGGCTGGAAACACTGGACATGAAGTATGATTGCCTTGTGGCTTTCCAAACAGTTGCAGTCCTGCTGGAGCTGTGTACATGTAGATTGCCTTGTCCATTGCAATAAGGACATATCATTTCGAGTGTGTGAGGCTTTCCATTGCAGGTGGTCTGCATTTTCAGGGGTCTGTGGGATTAGCTTGGCATTTTCCAAGAATACTAAACGGGCAAACTGCAGAACAGGGTATCCCAGACATCATGTGAGGAAAATTTAATATGCACTTATGACTATGAAAGCCCTTCACTTGCCTTACACCTGTATCGTGGTTTAAGCCACAACAACCTGTTCTGCAGAGGTTTCAGAGAGTTACAGTGAAGATATATTTGTGTAAGAATAACGAATAAAACCGTTAAGATCTGATGTATTTAATGTCCATCTGGATTCTTGTTGTGTTAGGTTGTGTTGATTAGCACTGACATCTACTAGTGGCCTCAAAGTGAGCCTGAACCTAAATTTTCTAGTGCTATTATATCATTGTGTCTTACCCTTCCATTTAATCACTTGAAGTACTTTATAAAACATAGAGGTCAGAGAGAGAAAGCAGAAAGTGAGAAAATATAGCTTCTTAAAAATGTGAAACAGCTACCTACTATTTGTAAGCGTTGCCAGACTTTGTATTTATTGCCTCTGTATGGTATGCTAGCACACTGGTGTAGTTTTTAATAACCTTTTACAGAACATATGTCTCAAATTTATCTTTATGCAGAACCTCGCAAACAGAACTTGTGGATTGTAACATAAAGAATCTCCAGATGTACACGTTATTTCTTGTTAACACAATGATTTTCTTGGGAAGTAGATGACGTTTTAGAAAGGCAACGTCTGTGTTATCACTTAAATTTTAATAATGCAAGTAATTTTCTTTCAACAGAGGAATTCAAGGGCTCAACAATAGTTGAATTAATGAAAAAAGAAGGCACCACCCTAGGGCTTACAGTATCAGGTGGAATCGACAAGGATGGGAAACCAAGAGTATCTAACCTTCGTCAAGGAGGAATCGCTGCAAGGTAACCACATCTCAAGCCACAAAATGTATTACGTGATGTGATTGCTTCAGGAATACGTACTGCATCAGAAAGGTCACTAACAAATATGTAACTAGATGCATCTATAATGGCAGCCCATCAGGCTGAAGAAGCTCAGTGAGAAATGGCAACAGCTGGCCCCCTCTTCCCTCAAGGCCACTTTGTCAGAAACTAGAAATACCAACGAGTTATTTGAAAGTCATCATAAGACTAATTAAGTTTCTTTTAAATTAGATTATATTTTTTATATATTTTTTGTCCTTGAACAAAAACTTGAGAGAAGTGGCATAAAATAGTGAAGCAAAAAAACAAAATGGAAAACTAACCTTAGTACTGTTATATATAACCATATATATAACCGTAACTATTGTATATAATGGAAACGTAAACATAGTAATACCCTAAGTTATTAAAAAAATAAAAGGCAACAAAACTCAAACCCCAAAACCAAACTGTTCATCAGCTGGCTTTGAGATTAAAGAGAGTCTAAAGTCATAGCTACCTTGCTCACTACTACAGTGGAAATAAAAAAGCTGTTACTCATCAGTGAAACAAGTCAAAAGATAAAGGTTAAGCTAGATCCTTCAGAGTAACTGAGCAGAACATACGCATTTGGGCTGTGGCTGTCTCCTGTAGCTGCGATGTTAGTTGTTTATGCAACTGTTGTTAAAAAAAAATAAGAGAGAGGGAAAATGGGGACATAAAGAAGACAATTTCCCAGATCCTATGCCCAAACTAGTCAAACCATCCAACTCCTTTATTGTACAGCTGGTTTTGTACATCAGAAATAAATATTGCAACACTCTTCTTATTTTAATATTTAACAAGGTTAAGATCTTAAAATGCTACTTTCTGTTTGAAAGATAAGCTTATTTTAATCTAGATGAATGGAAACATATTTCTTACCTTCACTAAACTGTAATTTAAAGGATTTAGTTTGGTCCAGCAGATCTGTCTTTAACAAAAGGAATATGTATTTTTTCCCAGGAGTGACCAGCTGGATGTAGGGGACTACATCAAATCCGTGAATGGCATCAACCTGACCAAATTTCGCCACGATGAGATCATCAGCCTGCTCAAGAATGTTGGCGAGAGGGTTGTTTTAGAAGTGGAATATGAGCTGCCTCCAGTCAGTAAGTAACAGCAGAGCAAATTGTAACCTATGCAGAATAGCAGCCATGTTGTCAGCGGTGAGATGGGCAAGGTTGGTGTCCTGGTTTTATACCACAGTCATTGGTGAGCTTCATTTTTGGTAGTGGTTGTTTTCTTATATATTTTTTTCCTCTGGGTTATCACAGAACATGGAAGCAGTATGAAAGAACCGGCAGTACAGGGGGATGCTCTCAGAAATGCACGACTGTTTTTAGAAGCATAAATCCCATCAACAACAGAACAGAGTTCTCAACCTTCACTATTTTTTTGTTGTTATTAATTTGTTTACAATTTCAAATACTGGGAATCAGGTTAGGTAGATTCCATGGTGAAAGAATCTTTCTTGTTACAGCAAGGTCTATTGAGATGAGACCAATGAATATCTGTGAGTTCTGCCTCTGCATTTTCCTTCCTCCTCTTAATTTGCAGCCCCCTCCTGCTCTCTCAGATAAACAACATACTTTGGGACTTTTCCAATCTTTCCTGACATTACTTCCAGGCAACATCTCATTTCTAGAGCAGAAGACCCAGTGGGCTAAGCCGTGGGGATACATAAACTTGCAAGAATTGTGTGGCTGAAGCAAGGGCTTCCATGGGGATACATAAACTTGAAAGAATCGTGTGGCTGAAGCAAGGGCTTCTCGCTGAGCAGGATTGTCTTCAAAACATAAATTTATGCCGATGCTGAAGTAACAGAGTGCTACTGAATGTTTTCCTTGCCTCTCCTTTGCTCTTTCTTTTTGTGCTTATGTCTTTCACTGTGCATCTGTAGGAGAAAAACAGTGGGAATTGAGGCTATCAGGTATGAAGTGAAAGCCAGAGAAGTGGTGAATTGGAAATCTGGGACCTAAAGTGAAATAGTGAGTGGCTGGCTGGCACCACCGCTAGCCATACTTTTGAAAGAGTGTGCGCTCCTTCATGCTGCTCACTGGAGGAGAGAAGGTATTGTTTGCTGGTGTTCAGCCAGGAAAATCTGCAGAGCCAACTAGGAAGCTCCTGTCTCCTTAAATAAAGACTTTCCTCGCAATAGGTGCCAAAAAATCCATCACTCTCTTTGATGCTCAGGGGTGGATGAACTCCCCATTGCTTTCTAGCAGCTGCAAAGCCAGTCTAGTCACATATTTGGCTTTTTATGAACTCCTGACAACCACCTTAATGCGTTTTGAATGTGCCCTGTTGATTAGTGTTTGCCGGTGGTAAGGGGACTTCAGAAGCACAGTATTTGAGTTAGTGAAGTCAGCTGAATTCAGAATTATTTTGCTGGTGACGTAATTGGTTTATGAGTATTATTTGTTTTGCACTCATTAAGTGGGATTCCTTCTGTCACACCTGCATTTGGCATATGTGTCCACTGAAACAGGATTTTAGCGTGCTATATTACAGTAGCAGTCATATTAAGTCCTTGGAATTTCTGACTTCTTTATACAAGCATCACTAAAAAAGTTGGAGATAATTAGCAGTTTAGTTGTTCCATCAACTTCTAGTGAACAAGCTAGACACGGCGCCTTCGTTATACACAGAAGTTTTCCAGTAGATTATGTGGTGAAGTCCTGGCACCTCCTTCCCTGCCCAATACCTAATGAAATTCTACTGTTGTTCTTGTGGTTGCCCCCTCTGAGAGAGGACTACCATGGTTTCACAGTGAGGAAATGTCAGAACTTTAATAAAGATGGATTAAACCTGGCTGAGCACTAGTAAATCCCACTCTCCCTGGTGCTTCCTTCCCTATCTGGCAGCGTTCACAGCAAGAGCTTCCAGCCGCTATTTTCAGCATGAGCCGCCTCAGTGTTTTCATCTGGAACATGAGCCATGCCTGCCTCTCACTTGCCTTTTGTTGTCGCTAGAGGTTTAAGGACTCCTTTTCCCTGCCAGGGTGAGGCTGGGGTGGAAGAACAGCCACCTAGGAGGTTGTTGCCCAAGTAAAAGGATGCTGTGTGCTATTCCTTGCTGCTGAACTACGAATTTTGCCTGTCCACATTGGAGGTTACAGGCTGCACCAAGCAGATTAGCGAGCATGAGCTACACGCAGGGCCACTTTCTGCTGACAATGAAAGCAAGAGTTGTCTTCTCTCCGTAATTCAGTCCTTTTCAGTCAGTAAAATGTTCCAGCTGAAAAGGAATCAGCCGCATGTACTTCAGTAGCGTGGTCCTGATCTTCAAGCTCTAGCTGAAATTGCTGTAATACAGAGCGATGCTTTGGAGGGCTGTCTTTCACCTGTTTTCCTAAGGAATTTAGATTTATGTGATTTCGCTGGGTTGTTCTTCTGGTTCCCTGCAGTAAGTTTTCTAACAAGGATTGAAGGACTCCAAAAAAAAATACATTACAGTACATTTCATGGAAATAGACACTTGAGTGTCTGTTGAGAGCCCCTAAGCAGGGGAGCCCTCAAAAAGAGAGACGTGAAGCACTCAAAAGGGCACCACTGTTTCCTGGGGCCTTTCATGGCCTCCCCATCTGTGCAGCCTCTTGTGTCCGTTCCCTAATGGGAGACATGGAAACTGATTACTGCAGGCAGGAGCATTAAAGGACGTAAGTTTTCATCAGTTTTGCTGCTCACAGAACAATTATTTTATAGAGGGATGGGGTTTTTAATGTGTATGTGCGTTGTGCTGTTTGCAGTATATTCCTGGAATCTGGGAAGTGTGTGTGCGTGTGATTTTCCCCAGTGTCCTTTTCCTTTTGGAATAGGCAGCTCTTACACCCTGCCAAAGTCTTTCATCTAAAGCTGATGGTAAACTGGCAACTGGTCTCTTAACAGCGGTGGTTTCAAATTCTGTAAAGTGGATTATCACACCCAAATGTGTTGGTATGTGCATTAGACTTCTCACCTCCTCACCCAGCTGTGTGCCGCTCCTTTAGTGCTTACAGGGGAAATACTGACTCGACTACAAGTCGAAGACTTTTTTTTACTCCCTTACCAATGTTGGGGGAGCATGTTGCACTTTAAAAAAGGAAAGAAAAACCCAAACCAAAACAAAAACAAGTCCTTATGGTACGAAATACTTTATGCTTCTTAATCTAGTAATCTAAGATTAGAGGTACACCCTAAAAATGTCAACTCTCTTGACTTTAACCAGTACCAATCAATGTTTTCATGGCTGAACAACCAACTCCAGGTAGCTTTAAGAATTTGTTATTTTTGTGTCTCATTGTGTATTTCATCTTCTCTAGCTCTCTTCTGTAACTATCAGGAAAGCAAAATGATGCTGCAATTTAAACAGTAAGGCTCAAACTCCTCGCCTGTTATGTGCATCTGCAGCTCTTTTTCAGAACAATTGGCAATTTGCAAAATATTCAACCCAAAATGCTCTCAAAAAAGAGGATGAATTGACAAGTCTTCAATCTGACTCTTTTGTACTGGAGTTTTTCCAATCGTATGACCAGGAGCGCAGTATCTGCCTTAAATTGGGAAAAGTGCAAATGTGTGTGTAGAATTGGGAAAATAGTAACAATTGAGTTTTGAATTACTTATTCATTTATTTTAGCTGTACAAGGATCAGGTCTCGTCTTTAGAACTGTGGAAGTTACTTTACATAAAGAGGGGAACACTTTTGGATTTGTAATAAGAGGTGAGTTATCATTAAACTTGAACTCTCTATTTTCTAATTTGGCAGAAAAGTCACTTTTTATGGCATTTAGAAATCATTTCAGGATTTCTGACGTGCAGTTTATAAAATTCTCAGGATTTATGTGTTTTGTTTTCCATGCAGTCATGTGCTGCTTTTATGAACCACTCTAACATTTTTCTTTATGGAAGAAGAGTAATTAATCAGCTATGCCAAGAGCATGAGAAGCTTTGTTTCAGATGAGACCAGATCCTCCTGCCACTGAAATAAGCAGGAAGACTGTCGTTCTTGAAAAAGATTCACATATGTTACGTGTGTAAATTAGGTTGATGAATTGTGCTGATAGTCTGAATAGTACAACAAAAGTATTGCCAGTGAATGAGAGAACAGAAGAAAACATGCAGCTGTTAAATAATATACCCCAATTATAAGTTATTAGGGTTTTTTCAGGAAAAACATTTTTTTTATTAAATATATAAATTCCTTAGTGACTGCTTACTGTTCCGAATATGCATGAAGTGCAGAGGTTTCTTTCTCTGTGTGGCAAACAGTGCAAAACAGTAAGTTTTCACACTGAGATCATATTTACAGAGTAAGGGTTCCAAAAAAAGCATATACATTTATTAAGAATCGCTCTGAAGAAATATTTTCTAAAGGATCATCTATCCCATACAGTAGGTCAGTTTTATTTTAGGATAAAATTCAGTGAAGGCTCACGTTAATGGCTTGGCCATTTTTTGATCTTTTTAGCCCATCTGTAAGTGTGCATGCTGCAAGATTTAGGCTTTCCTTTTAGAAATCAGCTTTCATAAAATGCATAGAATGAAGGTGTGCTTTCTCTCGCTTTTCCCTTTCTAGGTGGAGCACACGATGACAGAAATAAATCTCGTCCTGTTGTAATAACATGTGTTAGACCTGGAGGGCCTGCTGACAGGTACAATTCATCTTTCTCTGGAGTGCATGTGAAAGAGAAATGGAGAAAAGTGAATTATGTGGGGCAGAAGTTAGGAGTTGGAGTCAAGTAGGTCCATTCAAACCTGTTCCTTTGAAAATCATGAATTATGCATTCAATTAGAATAGCAACAACAGGAATAGGCAACCACAAAGGCTCAGCGCATTGTGGTGCGTGTGAACAATAGTTCAGCGTGTTGCATGTTTCAAGACTTTCCCATAACTTTAAAAAAACAACCTAAAATAATTAGAAAAAACGCCTGCAATAGGTCAGAGCACGTTTTTCTTCAGTCTTCGGACAACTGATGTAGCTTTTTGTGCTCTTAGCACTCTTGCACTTCAGAAAAAATACTTTCATGTGTTCGGGTGTTGGTTGTATTGTTCTTTTAAGATGTTTGTATGTATCTGCATGTGAGTTCCCACATAACTACACCTGGACAATTTCTGAGTACAGATTCCTGTTTTGGCCCAGGGAACATATTTTTATGTAGTACCATCTTGTAGCTGTGTAAAATAAGAATATTCACTTTATTTATATGTATGAATTATGTTTTGAACAATTACCTTTGTTTTCTTAATTAAAGAATCTTAAAGGGCAGTTTCTTTAAAGTGGGTTGATTTTTCTGTAGCCTATGTTGACCATTTTTGACCTTGAAAATATTGATTGAGAAGCAAATGGTGAAAGAGAGTGTCTTTTGTCCCTCCCTTTCTTAACACCCTCATATCCCTTGCTTCCTTGTTTCTCTCCCCAGTTCTTGAGATGACAATGTCAGTACTTCATTTTCTATTATAACATGGAATACGTTATGCGATAGACCTGGGAGACTGTATATTTATAGCCAAATTGTGTTTAGATGGGAAGAAAAGAAAAATTGAATTATCCAAGTAAGGAGTATTTTTGAAGAAAATCAGTAAATAAGCAGTCATGCTTTGCAATCTGCTTCTGCACCCATGTGTTTGCACCTCATATTTATTTTTAAGAAAACATTGGGGGGGGAGGTGTTTATGTATGCATGAAAGAGGAGTTGTGTCGACAAGGCAGAAAGAAAGCATATGTTGAAGCAGAAGCTATACTTAGTTGCAATTTAAGGTGACTTGATTATTTAGCTATGTGGTAAGCCGTTTTCTAGTCGCTGACTTTCCAATTACAGCAATTTCCTTTCCACTGCGCCCTCTGAACGTTCTCACTGTCAGAGTAAATGTTCGGTGTTAAGGCAAGAGGGATGGATGTCAGAGAGGGTGTGAGGGAATCACTTTGCATAAAAATTATATTCTCTCCAAACCAATTTATCTTATATTAATAAAGATCATTCCTTTAATCTCCCTTCAGAGAGGGCACAATCAAACCTGGAGACAGGCTGCTGAGTGTTGATGGTATCCGGCTGTTGGGAACAACACATGCTGAAGCCATGAGTATTCTCAAACAGTGTGGACAGGAGGCAACTCTGCTGGTTGAATACGATGTCTCAGTGATGGGTAGGTTAAGAAGTGGGGCTGTAGTTCTGGGAACCATCTATTGTGTTTTGCTGCATGTTCTTGATGGGGTATTTTAGAAGTGATCATGACCCGTTACGCTCCTACACACTGCTATTCCCTTCCGCACTGTATCATTAATCTCGGGTTCATAAGGAGGTGAGCAGTATTTTACTGCAGTTTAGTATTCTGACATTTCATGGTTTGTAGAGTGAAACCATAGTGTGGATTCTATGAAAGTAACTTTTCCAGTGACTAGGTTATAATAAAGGTTAATGAAGTGCATGCATTTCTGTGTCACATGAAAGAGGGGTTTACTTGCTCCAACAAGAATTCATTTGCCTTTTGCTAGTGCTGCTAGATGGCCAAGACATCATTAAAAAGAGCCACTAAACTGCCACACACACAAGAACGGGGAAGAGAAAATTTGTTAAGAAATGTAGAGGTGTCAAATCATGGCTTGAAAAATGAGCTTATACTTTATACAAATTTTGATTGGACTTACTGAAGATATGGAAGGTGTTTCGGAGAGTCAAGGACAGCAGATGATTTCTCACATAAGGCTTGGGATTGAGTTATTTCCATTTGTTTTGGAAGTTGTCATATACCCTCCATTTTTGCAAGATACAGAAAATTCATGGCAGCAAGAAACAAAAATACTCACCAGTCAGACAGAAATATTTCTTCTCTATTTGGGGATCTTTCTCTTCTTTTTCTCCCCAGTTCCAGAGTCAGATTTTTAGCCTAGCAGTAAAGCAGCCTCATAGGAATTGGTGAAATAGCATTGTCAAACTTAAAAGCCTTGGAAAAGATTAATACTTAGAATAATAATGGGCAGATATTTGTTTTTGGTGGAACAGCCCTCTTTGTTCTCCTTCAAGACTCATTCTGGTAGTAGTAGTAGTAGTAGTATCATTGTTGTCATTGTTGTTATTATTGTATCTCTTTGTTTACTTGTCTGTCAAGAATGGAGTGACAGGTTTGTGTGATATCTGGCAGGCCTGCTGGACAGTTGTGCAAGCAAGGTTCATGTCCAGAAAGGTGGAAACAGCTCAACATCTGGACAGGGACTTCCCGTGTGGAAAATGAAAATGCAAATGATCCTGTAACCTGAAGAGAACTAGAATTTAGGTGTTTTCATTCGTTTCTTCTTATTTGGAAAATGACAGATGGTCAAACGCTGTTTATCATCACACTTAAAACCAGATTCCTTATCTTCCACTTTCTCTAAGAATGAGATCTCATTGGAAAAAAGAACCCCTAGCTTTAGACAAATGAAGCTCCCAGCAAGGCTTTCATTTCAGAGACAACTGTCATCCCCATACTCCTGTGTAGCTCAGGGAGGGAATTGGCCTCAATTTCGCTGAGGATATATTAAAAAGCTTTGCAGGTTTGTGCGAGGACACGACCACACAATGAGAAGCACTGCTGTGCTCTAAACTGCAGTTGTTCAGGGCAGGAACCTTCTTTTCAGTGTTACTTGGATAGAGCTCAGAACAGGCAGATACAGAACTTCGTTGGAAATTGCAGGTTTATAACTGTACAGGCAGTACCTACCCATTGGTCTCTTCATGTTCGCACATTCTCTCTCTGAATAAACTCTTCTGTCTCTTCAGTAACAAATCTGTATTTATTATTCCTGCTTTCCTGGCAATGAATGTGTTATGCTGTGAAAATTTAAGCAGGTAGAAGAATCTGAGCCTTGTGGAGTCAGAAAGAAGGAAGGAAAAGGGTATCAAACACTGGGAAATGTATGAGATGGTGGTCCTGCAGTGTCTGTGAGAAGATATAAGGAGGGATCCAGTAGGTTTTCTTTCTAATGCATCATGATTTTGTTAGATGTTATCTAGCCCCCAGTAGGTTTGATTTTTTTTTCCAATGTGCATGCCCTGCTTAGTTTGCTGGCAGTGGTGTGAAAAATCTTGTTGGGAAGCTTTCTTTTCTTTCTACATTTATGTTATTGCCACGGTGCAAAGGCTGAAAATCACTCGTCCTAATCCATTGATTCCTGGCCCAGGAGAACACTGCTGATTTTAATCTTCACGTACTTCTGAAAGAGCAATGAACTCGAAGCTGGGAGTAACATGAAAGGGAGGTGATGAGCCATGAAGAGAAATTTAAGAATTACAGAAATGGTACTCTGTTCCCCAACTCTTATGCTACCCACAAGACAAGGTATTTGTGATGCCATTTCAGGGTTGATCTGAATATGAAAATAGGCTAAAACGGTAGGAAGGGCATTGGGTAAGGTGGCTTAAGGATGCTTGAAACTAGTTTAGTAGGTTAGGCTGATGAGAGCTGGGGGGGGGAAACCAAAAGTTATATAAAATTCTGGTGCATTTTCTTCCTGGTATAAACTTTCAGTAGCATATCTTGCTCCTAGAGCTATAATTGTACCATCACTTGCTTTAATATCCTCTCTTCTGTTAGCAGATGTTTATATCCTGTAAAGTAGCGTTCTGTGTGGCCAGAACTGGAAAAGGACATAAAATATACTCTGATAGCATGAAATTGGAACTTGATTTAAAAAGGTTACACTAGATGAAGAAAGTAATTCTGAACTATTTTTCAGCTACAGTCCTGTAGTGTGTAACTGGCTTTTTATACTCCTGTAAGTATAAGCTGTTTCAGAGGTGCTATATTTCTTGAAGCTTAGTTCCTTTGCCTGAAGTCTTCAAGAGGTCACCTGGGAAGGCTGTACATTTTATTGTTTCTGGAACCTAGACAAACTGGAGTAAAAAGAATATCATGGGGTTCTGTGAAGGGTAATTATGTGTGTATATAATGCAGGAGATGTGGCTAGTCCCATTGAACTCTCGGGGGTTACACTGCTGCTTGCTTAAATACAACCTGAAGTGTCGTGCTTGGCTGGGTCCTAGGAAATAAACTTGTCAGTTCAGCTTCTTGGAAGAGATGATACTAGCTTGTTGAGTCTTTTTTGCTGCTGCAAATGTTTCCAGGTTGGTGTGTGGAGTATACTGCTGTATAGTTTCTAAGAGACTTTTCAATAGTAGGAGTTTGGAAATACCAAGATAATCCCCAAGGGAAACAGGAAAACGTGATTTCTGAGAAAATATTTTATGACCTGATAAAAGTTACACTTGAAGGTGTGGAAGGTAGCAGGCTTCCAAATGTCTGTTTTCCAGAATACCTCCTCCACTCATGAAGAAATGTGGTTGCTTATTCCTGCAGGTTTTATTTTGTGAGGCTTTAATAATGCTTCGCTTCAGTATTTGCAGAGGAGATGTATATGGTGACTTGCCCTACACTTAACTGTGTGTGAGTAACTTAAACTTCATGGGCTTTATCACTTTTCTTTGTAATCCTTGCACCTGAAGTGTCCAGGCTTTATGGTTATGTGAATAACCTGTGGTGGGAGATGTTTGAATATTGCAGCTCTCTCTGCCATATGACTATACTTGTGCCCCTCGTGTTGTGGAAGCGAGGAAGGGGAAGCAGGCTGGTGGGTAGCAGTGACTTGCTGCCACTGCCAAAATAATTTTGCAGCATGAATCTTTTCCTGTGGCAACCAAACAGCAAATGTTAATTCCAAGCTATAAACTTAGGTTGGGTAGACTGAAGTTCTCACTCTTCAGCAGTGGTCTGGGTGAAGTGTCCTACCAAGCTGCTCAGAGCTTAAAAGCTATAGGTCAGGCATTGTCAGTCAGAGAAGGAGAATTAGAATGCAGTGCGAATAACAAGCTGCAGAGATTCACACTGCCCCTCTCTAAAATAAGAAATAAAAGTTTATGACTGCATTTATTTGGAAGCAGAGCAGATGCAGTTTCCCTTCAGGTTTTCCAAAGTCTGCCAGGATGCTACTGGGCTTTCTGTTGTCTCTGCAATCGGAGTTGCATCTGCTTGTGTAATCTTCCATATTTACTCCAAAAGGGAACATTCAGAAAAGTAATGGCTACCTTGAGTTTAAATTCTGGCCCGCAACATTTGTATTTGACTCTAGTTCATCAATAGCTGCTGCTGAGCTTTTGAGCAATCTACTTTTTAAATTTTGAGTGTTCTTATTGGGGTAATCCTTGATTGAAAGGATAAAACAGTGAATTTCTGTTAACAAAGGATGAACAGTTAACTGCTGTTTAGCTGTAGCTAAGTGTGTCAGAACTTTGGCACAAAGGTAAACTTTTGTTAGCTGTTTGCACCTGAGAAGCGCACCATCTTTCTCTCTCACTGGGTGTTTCTTAGTTCAGACTGCTCTGTGGTCTTCAGGAGTGAAGGAACTTACTGCACATTCAAATTCCATATGTTTCTCTGGCTTCTTTGACAATTCTGGCACTTATTTGAGCCCAGATTTGCTGGAATGTGGTATCCTGTAATTGTTCTCTGCAAAACAGACACGGTCAGCTTGTTTTTTCAGTCCCAAGCTGCCAGAGTAACCCTGACACAGAACTGGTCAACTTTAGCTAGAGCAACACCCTCAATTTTCTGAACTTGACATTTACCACTGATGCAGCTTTCTAGGGGATTATTAATGCAATCACTTGCTTGTAAATCTGACAGGAGTTTACCAAACACTGCACAAGCTCTGCCTCTTTGAGTTCACCCATTCTAAAAAAACCCCAACCAACCAAACCAAACAAAAGGCCGTAATAATTTTGTGAGACTGCGTTTAAAGGAATCTGCTTCACCCTCCAGTAACTTTGCCTGACAAGAAGAGCACTAGGGACAGAAAGCTTGCATAGCATGAAGATCAGGTGAGGTAATCTGTGATCCAGTGTAGATTTTCAGTAAGTTGTGCTTGACAAGAAATATAGAAGAAAAAAGAACTTACGGACTGCCCCTTAAGTTTCATAAAGCAGTATCACTCAAGCATAGCCAGAACGATGGAGACCTTTAAGAGTTATAGAGTTCTACAAGACCCAGGGAGAGGAGCTCCAGAGATTCCAAGGGCAGACTCAAGATCCTCATAAACCTAGTAAACGTTGCAAGACCTTGAAAGTTGAAGGGAAGTCAGGAGGCCTGTAGGATTCCATGCTTTTTCTTTCTGTTGCTTTATAAATTTAAAATGAACATTTCCTTTGTGCCTTGCAAGTCTTTGACAGAACAGATTGGTGGTGTACTCTAGCATTCAACTGCAGCTGCAGCTCTCCCGGCTGTCACAGAGCAACAGACCTAAATCCCGTGAAATTCTAAATATGAATTAGTTGCTTAAACCTTTAAAGAAGCTTCCTGTCTTATGCTGCTTCAGAGACAGATTGAATGAAAAGTAATGTGCAAAGCAAAGGTCAGGATAGCTGTATTGGTTGAAGTATTGCTCTACTTTAAATACTGCTACACAAACACATACACAAATTATGCTAGAAGACAAATGTTTGAAGTCAAAAAGTTGAGCGTGCCGGGTGGGAAATGTCAGGGTTGAAATTGGCTGCTCAGCCTTTGTCCAGCTGGCTGTGCATGCAATATAGTCCCAGGACCCACAAGAAGAGATAATAAGCCTTTTATGCAGCTATTCATTTTGAATTTTCTGTCTTCAGTATGTGACCACAGGCTTTTCGAAGGCACTGCCGAGATCCTTGTCTGCATTTAAAGTTATTAATTTCCTGATTCTTTTTCCTGAGGCACTAATCCTGACACAGTTTGAGTGCTTCAGGCAATATGCATATCTCAAGGAGAAAACCCGTCTCCCAAGGTCATTCCAAATGTATTGGCTCTTTCTTAAGGCAGAAGATGACATAGGCATATCTCTAACAGTTCCAGAAATACCCACTCACAGATGTGTCACTAGGTAAAACTCATGAGGTTTTTTGTCTCTCCTAGAGGTCAATGCATGATTCACATTCATGCTGCGCAAACTAAGCAGGTATTTAAATCCATATGTTATGGCATGTTAGTCTCTCATGTTACTGTACAAGTTCCTTATTTATCAAACACTGTATTTGTGCTTTCTGCTGTCAGTGCCAGGTAGCTGCATCAGGGACATTAGTATGACCTGACAGTCAAGTGTGGATGTATACAGTAAGTGCTCTCTCTGTAGCGCTAGCTTGTTAGGATTTTATCTAGTGAAAGATAAATGTTTTGGAATATGACTTATCCTTGGCACCAGAAGAGTCTTTTTCCATCAGACAAGTCTGAGGCTTGTGATTTTTTTTCTGCTATTGAGTTTTCTGGTTTTCAGGACTGCTTTTTTTACAATAGCAAGTGAGGGTGGGTTATTCCTTTTAACACTTAATTTCTCATGCTCTACTAAATATGGCATGCTGACTTCACTGAGTCTCATGAGCCTGTAAGGGGATTGATATCTATGGGTCAGACATCAATTCCTGCTTGATTGCCTGCTTTAGTCTATCTAGTTGGCTTAAATGGAAGATAAATAGCTTTTTAATACCTCTCAAGATAAATGGGTAGCAAGGAAACCTGTGGTAAATAGGCATTATAGTTTAAAAAAAAAAAAAAAAAGCAGCATTTTGGGCTGGAAAATTCAAACCCCATTTCTTGATTCATCAGTACTTTTGAGATACTGCCGCTGACTGCTGGTAGTGAAACAAGAAAATGGTTGCAATTAGAGACCCGCATAGTTTAAATGTCCTTTTCAGCCTTTACAGAAATTGTGACAAAAAGGGAATCTAATACTTCAAGGCAGCAGTCAGGTGTCTCCTCCATGCTAAATGACTTCTTTTGCAGCTTCCTCTTTATACCTTACACACCTGCCACGCAAGTCATCCACTGCTAGCTCCCTCAAAACTTACGATGCTTTGACTTATGGATGGGACATTTGTTTCATAATGAGGACTTCTGAGTAGTGACAGAGGTGTGGAATGGGGCCTTGTAAGAAAATAGTATTTTTCTATCTAATGAGTGGTACCACTGTGTTGCATAACCGTCAGTTTATCATTTCCCAATATTTGTGTGAGCTTCCAACCTAGGTTTCTCCAGGGGATAAACTTTTTATCTGACTTCTATACCCAAATACTTCCTCAAACGCGTGAGAACCATTAAGCCCGCTAGTCTGCTCCCTGTTAGCCAGGTTATCAGATCAGCTGTCAAGCAAAGTACCTGTGTGCTTCCTGGGAACCAGAAAAGACTTGAGAGACATAAGTGACCAGTGAGTTTCAAAGGCATTTGCTTACAGTGGAGAACTATAAAGGTTCAGGATCCCATGTTCCTTCATGTCCGTTTCGTGCAAGCATGATGATTTTTCCCTCTGTTCTTCGTTCTTACTCTGGTTCCTTGCTGCATTACTGTCTTCCTTTTCCCAGCAGCTGCTTGATTTTCCCTTTCCTTACTGACCTAGTTTGAGTCTTCTTTTCTAGAAGGTCCTAAATCCCCAACATGCTATTCCCTCTTGTTACAGCCTATTTTTTTCTTTCATCGTTTGCCAAGTAATACGGCTTAGGTGATTTTCCAATACATTTCTCTCACACTGCTGACTCACCTCCATAAAGGCCTTTTACAATTTTCATGTCTGTCCTTCTTTCACCTTTTCTCCCGTCTTTGTCTCTTAGCAAACCATTCCAAAATTGCTTGCACTGCAGCTTCTCTTCAAATCAGTCACCCTCCCATCTCAGTTCCTCCTTCTTGCCCCAAAAGTCCCATTCTGCCTCCTCCTCGCTCTTCAGTTATTCTCTGTACTGGATCTGCTAGATAATGAAGACACGCAGAGAACATAGATTTTAAATATAAATCAAACCAATATGGTTTTCCCTAATGGTGCTCTCAGACACCGCTGACCTGCTTCACCTCTCACACTAAGAGAAGAAAAAAACCACAGGCTAGGGTAGGTAACCATCATAAGAAAAAATCACACCAATGTTTGAACTGGGACCAAGTTGTAAGCAATTACAATTGAGATGTTTTAATGAGCAACGTCTATGATTCCCAAGTATATTTGCCCTATAGAATGTTGTTTTACTTTCTTTTCTCTGCCTGGTTATGATTTGTTGTTACTGTTTGATAGCCAGGTTGCTAAGTAGATGATTACAGAAGGGAGGAGTTGTCATGTTTTACAAGAATTTAATAAATCTTACAGATATTTCATTCTTTACAAACTTCTTGACCATCCCTAAAGAGAAATAAATAAGAGTTTAGCTGAACCATGTAAATTACAAATTACTCTAACAGGTCAAATTAACATTTATCTCTAGTGCTTTTGAAACCATGGCCATTAAAAGCAGATTAATAAATATTGCTTTATATGGGAGAAAAAACTGTAATGGTGAAATGAGATGTCTCTGTGACAGAAAATGAAAGGTTAATTATCATAACTAACTAGGAAATGGTGGGGGAGTTATCTTCCAAGTTCCACTTCGTACGTGAAAATACTCATGTTTATTTACTGTGTACTGAGAGTAATGGACATATTTCTCTTCAAAGACTTTACAGGAAGGTGCAACCTATACTTGTGTGCAAATAGTCAAAATCGTGTACAATTTAAAAAAATCAGCCTGAAATATGTAATGTATTTTGTGATGGGGACTCATTAAAATGGAGCCTTCCTAATCTATGCTCCTCTCTCCTCACAAGACAAGCATTGGTCTGAATTTTTTAGATGCTAATTCAAGGGTTTGATCCTTAAATGGAAGCAGCCTCTCCCTGTTACAAATATGCTACTGTCCTTTTTTCAGTATTTGAAAACAGATGATGGAAGAAGGAGATTGCTGTAATAACCTCTCCTGTTCATCATCCAGGCTCCAAGTAAGAGGAGGGAAAGAATAACCCTCATACATATTTAGTAAAAGATGGGGAAAAAAAGGATTGATCAAAGCTTTCCACTTTGCATGAGGGCTATCCAGATGTGTCATGAAATGCAGTGTAAAAGAGATTTGCCATGTCTACTGTATGCTTATACTCTGGCCAGCTGGAGGTTAGTCAAGAGTCAATGGAAGTTAGTCAATTCTTCACAATGAGGGTGGTGAGGCACTGTAACAGGATGCCCACAGAACTGTGGATGCTCCATTCTTGGCAGCATTCAAGGCCAGGTTGGATGGGGCTTTGGGCAACCTGGTCTGGTGGAAGGT
This sequence comes from Psittacus erithacus, assembly GCA_009867235.2. Taxonomy (NCBI): domain Eukaryota; kingdom Metazoa; phylum Chordata; class Aves; order Psittaciformes; family Psittacidae; genus Psittacus; species Psittacus erithacus. The sequence goes on from WYDI02042462.1 coordinate 18,579, forward strand.
GTCCCTGCCCCGTGGCAGGGGGTTTGGAACTGGAGGAGCTTTAAGGTCCCTTCCAACACAAACCATTCTATGATTCTGTAAGAGGTCTTTCAGCAAACTGGCTTATCTGTTACTTAGCATGTGCTGGTCAACAGCAGACTAACAAGGATAATGAAATATCCTGGTTTATGCTGGCCTGGAAAAAAAGATTGAGCAGGTAGCTGAAGTACTTAAATTCAGAGTGCAGGTGTGAAAGTTTTACAAAGAGGATGATAATTAAGTTTCTGGAGATTAAAGGATCTTCTGCATGTGCCATGCAATTCAATGCAGGAGAAACTCTGTAATCAGAAAAAAATCCAATTAAGAAAAATCAGCCTTGGATTTGATTTGGTGGCATCGCGGTCATCTGAGAAACTAAGGAATAAAGGACAGATTTGATTTTCTTTATATTAGGGAGAACTTGGGCTGTGACCCCAGAAGCTGCCTCTAAAAGGGCCAATCTCTAGCAGCAAAGCAGCAGCAAAGAGTCCATTCCTGCCTTCATTCCAGGGAGAGGAGAACACAAAATGTCTCCCAAGGCTTTCACTGAGGGAGGTTTTAAAAAATACAGAACTGAACTACTCCAGTCTCTTGACTTCGTTTCATTGATATGATACACCCAGACTGTACCTTACAGGTTAGGCCAAGGGGAGAAAGCCCAAAAATCCCTCAAATCATTTCCTGGAATGCCTGTATTGGGCATAAAATAAGAGGTTAAACTTGGATGCAGTAGGGCAGATTTTCATCCCTTTACACTAAGGTTCATGGTTCATTCATCATGTTACGGAACATTTATGCTGAAAAAGGACAGATTTTAAAGTATGAGTATTTTTAGGTATTTTGCCTAAATACGAACTTTCTCAGTTAATGGTGTTCTAGTGCAAAACTGGTGTGGATGAGATATGAAGCAGATCCTGTGAGATTGCACTGTGTAGTATTCAGCACATGGGAGATATATACTGTTCAGACAACACAGTACTAAGGCCTGTGAGCTGTAAATGTAGGTAGGGGGAAAAAAATCAACATCTAAGCTGAATGAGTTTATCTTGAAATCAACGTAGTTACTCAAAGATAATTGCACCAGCACCACATCTTACAACATAATCTTGTTACACAGAATTACACTTCTTGGTGGTGTTGCTCAGCTCTACGATGAGTGAAATGTTATGCTCTCGCTGCGTTTGCTATTCAAACCACATTCCCTTACACTAATTTTAAACATCCATAGTAACCTGTCTTTCATCCTTTTCCTAACTGCATGGTTACCGTGCTTCGTTCATTTCAAGAGATCGTTTCCGTAGCCTGTGAACTAAGTATTTATCAGAGCGGTGTGGGGAAACAGTATTGATAAAAATTGCTGGTTTAGCCTCTGTTCGGCCAAAAAGTCATTGGGTTTATCTTCTTTTAATTGGTGACTCACATTAGTGGCGTTTGATCTTCTGTAAGTCTCACGAGTTTCATTTGTAAAGAAAATGGATGGAATATTGACAGCTCTTACGGATTGGTCATGTTGCACTTTCAGTGTAGATGTTAGAGGACCCGAACAAAATGATACTTCCGTGATAATTGAAGATTCATTTGAAATGAACCACAGGCAAGCATCTGACTGCAAGTTTCATTTGAATCTTACCTCTTTTCTTCTTGGATGAGGAGAAAAGGGTGGTGATGGTTTGATGAATACTTCTCTAGGTCATTCTGTGGGTTTATCTTTATTTCAATTCTGACAACCAGTAGAAAAATCATGGCTCACTGCAGCCAAAAAAAGAGTCCAGGTGCTCCTGAAGAGATGAGTAACGAAGGATATGACAACTGCCCAAGGTTACAGGTGAAGCTGTAGCAAGCTGAGGTTTTTTTCTTCCTCTTACGTGCCTCCAGGCATCTCTTCCTGGCTGATAAAATTGCATTTTTACATGCAGGACCCACACCAGTATAAAAGTACTTTGTCTTGGAAGTGAGTTAAGTCACGTGGTAACCCAAACCCGCAGGTTACCTCCATGAGATTGGAAGCAGAGCAGAGCTTTGCCAATAGATGAAATTGCCTGTAGGGCATCAGAAGCAGTGAGGCTCTGGAGAGAAAAGGGATAGACGGGGGGAGCAGAGGTGGGAATGCTAATGAAAAAGAAAGGGCTTGCTAGGGTAATGTTTCCTGTTGTATATTACACACAAGCAAATATAACCCATATTGGCTCTGAGTTACAGGTTTAGTTTCACTTTTATTCTGGCAGATAATCCAAAGGTAATATTCATGAAAAGATAGTAATATGTACACCCTGAGGCAGAGGTTTGGGACATGTTTTATGTTACCTAGGAAGTCCCTCAACACTTTCTTTAAAAACTCCTAGTTGGATTTTTCTTTATCCTTTCTTTTATATAAAATTCAGGTCACCTTGCCTGAGTTCTTCATTGACACTAAAGGCTTCAGTCAGCTCAAATGAAAAATAAGTAAATAAATAAATATGGGAAATGAAAAAAAAACCCTTGGCAGCAGACACATTGAGCCTGTGGCTTCTGTTCTGTCATGAGTGTGATTTGGCACAACATTCCCCATAGCTGCAAAGAAAATCTAAAGCAAACTTTCTCTGAAATTCCTTCTGCTGCTTTTTTTTAGCTCAGGAGGGCCACCAGCAACTTATAACAGGCTGTTGTTATGCACATTGGTCTTTAGGTCAGCCATCCGGGGCCTTGCATGAAGTTAGCAAAAGCCTGGTCCACGCCTGTTTGACTCAACAGAAGAAGAGTTTCATTGATTTCAGCTGGGATTTAAAATAGGACCTAAAGGGAAAAGAAACCTAGCTATTGTCCTACATTTGAAGATCTTTGCTCATAGAGAAATAAACAGCAGAGATGTGCTGCTTTGCTCCCCTGCTCCGTTCTCACCCAGTGGACACTTTAGACCAACAAAAACGTCTTCTGCCTGCATAAAAATCTTATAGTTTAAGCACTGTTTGTACCACTAAGTCAATGTTTTATTTTACTGCCAGTATAATAGCATCTACTTTAGGGATTCTACAGCCAACTCAAGTCTGAAGTGTAGAGAAGACCTGTATTACAGGGACCTGATGCAGGCTATTTAAAAGTAGTGCTGTTTGCACGGTTTAGTTGTGCCCAGTTACCACATCAATTCTCTCCTGTCTGTTAATGGAAAGAGAGCGTGCCAGGCCCATTTTCTTTGCCCTTTTGCTGTTATTGCTCTTCTGGTACTTCAGCATTAGCATTGGAACAGGGTGTACATGCATGAAATTACCAGTTCAAAGGTCATCGCAGTTTACATCTAGATCACAGCAAAAGGCTCCACCCTTGAGCACGCCAGAGAAACTCTCAGCTGAACAGCCCTTTTCAGGAAAGTCTCTGCTGCTTATCCCAGTGAAAATCCACCCAGACTGAGCTACGTTTGGAAGTCTTTGAAAGGATGCAGCTCAGTGTGCTCAGGAGAGCAGCATTTTGTGACAACAGATCTTGTGTGTATCCGGGGAAGTTTTGTCTTGGCTTTGTAAAGTTCCTTTCAGGTCAACTCTTTGGGGATGGGAAATGCAAGAATTACAGATGCCCATGCAGCCTTACTTAGAAGCCTTGGAGCATATGGTATGATAGAGATTTTAATTGGAATGATTGCGTAGATTTTGCCTCCATCAGTCACCTGCTGCATAGTACTAAGTGAACTGAAAAACAGTCAAGTGGGAGAAATGTTCTAAAGAATAGCTCATCTCATCTTGATGTAGTTGCCTAAACTAGGGCAAGTGAAACATGTTTTTATATGCCCGTTTTCTCTGATGGGTGTAAAGGGAGTTTAGGCCTCTAGCTCCACTGTAGCTACCTCAGATTTGCTCTACAGATGCCTGCATTTTGATGCTGTGAATCCCAGTATGTCTCAAATCATCCTCTCCGGACTAATGGATGCTCTCAGCCTTCATTTCTTAGCTGCTCATTTGCTTATCCATACAGTGGGGAAAACATTATGCTTTTGCTCTAAAGGGTGGTTATAAGATAAAATCCTTAGTGAATGTGTGTTGTGATGAATATTCAGAGGCTGCACCATACAATAGCTCTCCCCCAACCACATATGCTCAGGGAAGCTTGAAAACACTGCTTAGTAATTAAGGCATGAGCATGGAAAAAGAAGGGAAAAGTGCTGCTACTCATTAAATAGTCACTGTCCACCTTCTGCAGTCTACCTCTTGAAGAAGGAAGAATATGTTATTATTTAACTAAAGGAGGGAGGTAAAAATAAGTTCATCAAGGCAATATTCATTCTGGGGTTCGTTAAGTTTGAAGTGCTTTGTGCCCACATGATGACCATAATATTTTTCTTTTAAAGTCATTCTGTTTGTAAACAGACACTCCTGAGCTTTTTTTGTGTTCATGTATTTTTATAATGATTTATATTGGTGTTCTGCTGATTTTAATCAACTCCTCCTTTGGGTTTTCACAGTTTGCATGCACACAGTCTGTATGGTCAGCTCAGAAGTGCTAAATGAAATAGCTGCCTTATGAGCACTCGTAAGTCATCAGACAGGGGCATGAGAGGACCTCAAGTCCCTCTGAGCCCAGCAGCAGGAGCTGTTCTGACAGGAGGCAAATGGCTTGCGCTACGCCAAAGGAGGAGCCGCACAGGAGCCTTGCCAAGGGTGACCCTGGCAACAAGCTGGCAGGCTGCCTGCTAAGGAAGCAGATGAAAGAGTACCCTTCCCATTGCTGGTATTCATCAGTTATGAGGTTCTTGGGTTTCCAGAGGTTGTTCCTTGGTTGGGATTTTGGGAGAAGAAACATGGAAAGGTACACTGCAGAGAACAAGGGATACAGACACTCTCCATTGACTCTGTAAATACTCCCTGTAATACTGTTTCTGTATTGCTTGGAACAAGCACTGGGAAAGGAAAGGCTGGAAATATAGGCAACAGGTAAACAATCTTGGATTAGTTTTGCAATATGGGATCAAAGAGCTTATGTTCACTGTGGCTTCTGTGTTGGATTTGAGGGCAGTTTGCCTAAGTTTCTCTATTTCTTTGACATGTTTTTGCTGAACTGCTGCTCAGGCAATACCTAAGAGGAAAGGGAGGGCAGTGAATAAACTTGTTTCCTCACTCATTCTACTAAAGTTTCATTTCATGAGTGGTTGGCATTGAATGGCAAAATATCCTGTGCAACCCCTGAGAGCTGGAAAACTCTCACTCTGCTCCTCAGTGCATGAATATCAAGGTCAGATCTCAGCCTTGACCTTTTGCATGGTCCCATTTTATTCTGTGGCTGTGCCAATGCATCAGTTATTTGTAAGACAGCTGTGCTAGAGCACAGATTATTGAAAAGAGACCAAAGCTTTAGGGGAAAAAAATGGTACTGATAGTACAAACTTACAGCGCCAGAAATTCATGTTATCTGTTATGGGGAAGGACGTTGAGTTTACTTGAATTTTTGTTCTCTTCTGGTTTATACTCACCTAATAGGCTTTGCAGAGGAGTGTTTTAGACTAGCCTGAAACCTCCTGCCTTTTCAACCAAACCAAGTGTGTTGATTTCAACGTTATCAGAAGCACACCCAAAGAATAAGTAATTGTGAATGTATGACACAGTATATGGCTCAGTGCAGAGGATCCTTGAACAATGTCTAGTCATGCACCTCAAGTATGCCAAGCAGCCCAGCCATATGGGAGTGGGGCTGCACTTGAGTCAGCCACCCTGGTGAGAAGCAGAAGTGGCTGTCACAGGCTCAGCACCTTGCTTGTGTGGCTCTGCTGCTTCCAAGGACTTCAGTTCCCACCAGTGTGATGGGGAGACAGGGACAGCTCAAAAATCTCACTACCACAGCGCTGACTTGTCCTTATTTACCTTAACTGTTTGGTGTGAATGTCAGTTCTCTTACCAAGTTGTCCAAACTGTCCTTTGCTCTGAAGCTTTTGGGATTATCCAAGATGTTGTTATCCTGGTAGAGCCCTGTGCAGATAGGAACTGTCAGCTTGAAACAAAAGTCTGGGTGTTTGCAGTGTCTGTTCCCATCTGGCAAGTGCTGGCAGCGAGGGGCTTTGTCTTCTGTAGGCTTTTGAAGAGAATCCAGTCCTGCTCTAATTATTACTGTTCCCATTAGATGGAATCTTAGGGTCATTATGGCAAATAGACATGATTTATGGGTACTGCAGCACTTTATATTGTCTACAGTAATGTGTACTTACAGGCATGCATTCAAGGCTGGCAGATACAAAATTTGACAGACCAGCTGTGTCTTAATTTGCAGGCAGAGATGCACATAGTGTTGTCCTTATTTGTTCTATTTGTTGTGATTAGTCAGGTACAGAACAGTGCAAGAGCTGGAGTGTTTTGAAGAAATCAGAGTTCTTGTGTATTTTATTTGCTGTCCTACTTGCAAGAATAAATAAGTATGAGAAGTTCTTTTGTACATATGTATCTATCTGTCATGTGGCCCAGAGAACTTGTGGATGCCTTGTCACTGCAAGTGTTCAAGGCCAGGTTGGATGGGGCTTTCAGCAACCTGCTCTAGTGGAATGTATTCCTGCCCAGAGCAGCAGAGTTGAACTGGATGATCTTCAAAGGCCTCTTCCAGCCCAAACCATTCTATAATTTGATGGTTCTGTGATTTTATGCGTGCTTGTGTAATAGAGAGAATAGTGGTTTGTACCATAGTGTCTCAGCAGAGGACTTTACATATTATTTGCACCATTTTGGGAGACGGTTTTAATAAGTAACTATTTGTGAGTTCCATTCCTGGAATGAAATGCAGATTGCTGCTGACTTTTGGAAACATCTGACAATCAATCTAATGTTATATATCCTCATTTAGAGGATAATGTCTCCATTTTCCATTCTGAGGTTGAGAGGGCCCTCTGATTTCACTGTTATTCATTCTGCTGGCATCCTCTTGAAATTATTCCTATTTTTTGTTTTTGAAATCAGATTATCCTGAAGGTGAGAGGGTGTCAAGTGCCACTGGTGGCTTTTTGCCTTAGCAGCAATTTCATGGTTTTCTGTAGGCTCTGTGAACTTCCTTTCAGTCAGTAGCCCAGCAGCTCCAGTGCTGTGCTGTTGTTGGCAATAAGGAAAAAATTCTGTTCGTTCTGGTTTTGCCCCTTTAATTACAGCTGAGACGGGCAAAATTATAAAAGCTGTTGCTCTCTGCACAGCCTGTCTGAAACACACTCCATAATCAAGGGAACACTAGGAGCGCATGGCTTAGGTAGATTATAAGTTGGGCCTTGGAGACTGCTATTGATCCTTTGAACAAGAACAATATTTAATTTTTAAATAGTTGTTTTCTTATTAAAGAAACTATTATCCTCTCTTCCCAAATATTGCTTGCAATACACAATCCCAGTTTACTCCATTCCAACATATATTTTAGGGTGAAGTCTCACAAGTCATTAAATTTATTCATACTTCTTTGTATTCGAGCTCTCAAAAGAGAATTAGAAACACTGTCACTGGTTTTTAGCATTTCAGAAATCATTATCAGAGCTTGCTAGCTGGCATTGATTCTAGTTTTCCCATAAGGTCTGAGATGAAGAAAGGTTACTCTGCTAAATGAAGCATGAGCAAAGCAAGGGTGCAAACATTACTCAGTATTAGTAGAACAGAATGCCAGGGCCAGTACTGTGCATCAGTGCCCTGTGTGTGGTTCACTTATGACCTTTACTATCACAAAAGTATGAGGAATCAAATAATATTACTGATAATGGCACTACCCAGCCGTAGAGCACTTTGAATGTTGTTCCTGTGCCCTTTAGACACTGCAGAAGGCTTCCTGCTTCTCTTCTTTGCTGCTGCTTTCCCTTTTTGAAACCATTGACCCATGCTCCCAATCTCAATTTCTTAATTAGATCATCTTAAAAAATAATTAATATTCCCTTCTTTGCAAAATGGAGATTAGGGATTTGTTGAGATCAGATTATCTTTGGAGTACAAGAAAAGGATATTACATAAATAAGCAGCCTCCCACTCCTAAAATTTAGTACTTAAATAACCATCAGTCAGCTCTGTGTGTAAGGGAAGCCTAGCTAATCATCTAATTCGTGTTTCATAGGAGTGAATGAAAGTGCCTCTACAAAGGGAATTAAAAAAACTAAGGAATGTTTTAGAATGTGGCTAAAAAACAGTGCCAGAAGTGTTTGAGCTTTTATTTCTGTGCACCTGCTGTGACCTGGTGAACTACAAACCTGGGGAAAGAAGAAAGATGTTAATGGAGAGAAGCACAGAGGAAAGAGAAGGGTGGGTAAAAGCTTGCCCACTCCCAGCAAATCTTTCTCTTGCCACAGTAGTTAGTTATTTCTAGTTTGGGCTTTTCTTTTGCTGGAGATTATTGAAAAGGCAATTGGAGGAGGTCGACCGCCTATCACTAGGGCTGTCTCAGGGAAAGGAAGTGTGGGGCCATGGCAGGACAGAGAGTATAAGTCTCATTATCACAGAGATGCACTCTTGCCACTGGACCATGAGGAGCTGGGACAACTTTAAATGTTACCAGTCTTATAGAGAGGACATTTTAATGGACACAAAGAATGTTCTTTCTAGGTTGGTGTTCATTGAAAAAAAAAAGTCCTTAATACAATAAGAAAGCCACATGGAGGATGACTGGATTCATTAAGTGCAGTTTAAGGTACTGTTTGAAAGTAATGAACAGTCTGCTGATTAATGAAGAAGAGTGGATGTGAATGTGCTCAGAATCCCCGAGTGCTTTTATGTCACTCCATTGCCAGCTGAGAAGTGCTGTAAAGGGCCTTGCAAAACAGTCTGTATGGAGAGTGTCACTGCTAAAGCCACAGGACTTGGAAACAAAATTCATCCCGTCTCTTAGAAATTTTGCCTGTTCTTTGAGTTTGTTCCTTTAGCTCAGATCTCTGCAACTGGCCATGAATTTTTTAAGTACCCTGTAAGAAATGTATGAACTCTGATTTTTTGCATTTCAGCAATCTAGATTTGAAAAGGAATAGCAAATACTGAGAGCTCCTGTTGATAAACCTGTGGTATGTCTGACACCTGAAATTTTGAGTCATTTATGGGAGGGGAAAAAAAAGCAACTTTGACATTTTAACTCCTGCTACTTAATACAGAAAACAGGGGTGCTCATGTTGATTCTGAATGGACTGACGCAGCTACACCGGCTGTGTGTTCTTCACCATCAGTTATTCTATAAACACTCCGTTGAGACTGAGATATGACAAATAAAGCCCAGATTTAGCGGCAGGAGCTGGGACTGCTGTCATCCCATTCTGTGCCTGACACACCAGATTCACCACTGCAGTTTGTAAGTACCTTGTATGTTGGTTGTCTCAACCTTTCTACGGTAAGAATGGACTGCAATAGAGTGTTTTGTATTGGACCCTTTCTGTAACTCACGTTGGCTCACATACATAAGTGCGTACACCTCCCTACATTCTGCCATATTTTCGTTGAAGAAAGCAAGTTCAAGGAAATGGTAGTGCACTTCTGCATTTAAGGACTTGTGAGGATCCTTCTATGAGAGTTTACCCAACAGGTTTCTTGAGGAGAAATCAATGACTGACCCATATACATCAGAACTGCAGTATGTATGATTGCTGAGCTGATGCTGGAAAAGAATCATTGATTTTTGTGAATTAATAAAGAGCACAGAGAAGAGTAGAGGAAAGCAAGAATAAAGTGTAGGGCATTTGGGAGTGATTCAAACTGATCTGCTGTAAATGTTCCAGCTTTTTGCTCTTAAAGGAGGAGAGAGTGTCAGAGATTTCAGATGTTTTTTTAGTTCTCAGCAGTCTTCCTTAGCTTCACTAAAATACGCCTCTACGATCCCTCCAGTCTTTAGGTATCAGTACTGGAAGTTGCACTTCAGAGCTATAGGATGTTTTTCCTTTTAGGAAAAGTATAGAAAGATGTCCAGGTGTCATATGACCTTAGCTTAATGAGGCTTACTGCTCTGAAAATATGTTCTGGGTGTCCCATTGTTCTAATTAACTTTATGCTTTCTTGATTTGTCTGAGCATGAGGCACGCAGGTTCTGGGTATAAAAGTTAGGGTTACAGTAAAAGAGAGAGAAGACGAAGAATCAGATGTACTGACAAGAGCCAAATGGACCAAAGAAGAGAGAGATTGCTCTACTTACTGGCTGTGGGTTGCAAAGATTTTGTATGAAGGGAACAAAGAAAGATGTGAGAAGCAGGAGAACACACACTTTCTGACCAAGAAAAACACTTCTGTGAAATGCTGCCTTCTAGTTTGACAGGAGGGAGACACATTTAGATCTGTGAATGCATTGCTACAAAAGCATTAAGACCTTGCATGGGGAGAACTGCAAGGTCTGAAGAACTGTGCATTTATTTACTGATCTGAACCAGCGCAGACTTGCTTTTTTTAGTGTTTTTTCCCCCACCGCTTTGAGTCAGAGAATCACAATGGCAACAGAGAAAATTACATGGACCTGCTATATACAATTTTAAGGTGAAAAAATTGTTGGCCTGTGGACACCTAATGGGAAAGAAGCTTGGCGAGAGAAAAATTAGTGTGAGATAGTAAGGTATCCTCTTGTTTGTCACTTACATCTTTACTAGAAGATACAGCAGCATCCAAGCAAGATCGATAGCAGTCCTGTGGAGCTGTGGATTTCAATAGGTTCAGCTGGCTCTTTAAGGTCAAAATCTGTTTTGACATCCTTCCTTCTTGACTCTTTTAAGCTGCTCCAAAAAACCATGATTTGTACTTTGTATTGCCATGACTTCTGAAAAAATACAAGGCGGCATCCCAAACCTTCCAGTTAGAGAAGTGGGGAGCTGCAGGGCGCAGATGGTAGCAACAGAGCTTGGTGTACCTTCAGGAGCAAGCTCACCATATAGCAGCATTTGTCTTTGGGAAGCAAATGCCTTTTTAGGGCATTTAGAGATACTGTTTTACATGTCGATCCTTTGCTGCCTAATAATAGCAGCTCAGTTTTTGGCTTTCCCACTGCGGGGATCCTAAAGAGGTCTTCTGTCCTTCACCATCCACCAGTTGTGGAACTGGCTTTAACAAGCCATGAGGATAGGTAAGGGTTAGCCGACACATACAGTTACAAGGACATAAACACATGCAATGGGATCACTTTATCAGGCTAAAATTTAATTTTTTTTTCGGCTTTTAAACTGATTTGTGATTCTGTGTTGAGGTGAGGGGGGAGGTGACACTGCTGATTTTGCCCACAAATTTTATATGTCATGGAGTGTATTTACTCATCGTAAAAGTGTGCTAACCCCTTATTGCCAGTGATTTAAGCTGTCAAACAAAAAAGGTGTGCTGCTGTCTACTTGAAGAAACATATTAGCATGCAGAAGGCAGTAGTGCTTCCTTTGGGAGGTTTTAATCAACCTCTTGTGCTGATTGAGATGCAGTGCTCAGAAGTGAGAAAAATGATTAACAAAATCAAAAATCTGGAGCGTTTTTCATGGAAACATTCATCAGTATATCTTATGTAATTACATAGCCAATAAATCAACGTAGTGTGTAAGTGCTTCAGTCACAGTGTAAATATCTTAATGACTGAAACATCTTCACCCATGAATAATTTATACCTGTATGATGCATTTTTCATATCCATGCTTTACTTCAACATGATAAACTGATGCTTCTCTGTCAGGGAATGTGTGCTTGATTATTGCTTTCTGATTTCTCTTCCTGGTGTTTATTTTCCACAGTTAGACACACTCCATTTCTTCTCTTCTGGTTCCTCTAATGTAGTTATCTTATTTGTTCATCCTGTCTGCCTTGGTTTGTTTTCCCAGTGTGTTTCAACAGGCACCTGGGAAATAACGCTAGAGCATAAGCTGATCATGCATTTCTCGAGTAACTTGAGAAAGGAGCAGACTTTTGAAAGATATACGCATTCTCAACAGGTATTTGCATTTGTTTTCCTCTCCTCAAGACAGTCATTACAGAAAGAGCTTGCAATAGGCCAATTACAACTTGAGCTTTGCCATTTTCTTGATCTATGTGAGTTCAAATGTTTGTCACACAGTACTGATGACATTGTTTGAGTCTTCTTCCCGCATATTTGTGAATGCAAGCTTGTTTGTAGCTCCAGAACCCACTAGAATATTCAAGAAGAAATAATTGTTTTTCGGCGCAGGAATGGAAACAGGGAATTCTTATATTCTGTTCTGCTGCGTGCGCTTATTTGGCTGTATGCACGTCACTGTGTGTATCCTGCCTTACTTAGACCCTTAACAAGGCATCTAAGACAGGAGTTTAATTGTGATAACCTCCTCCTTTATTTACTAGAGAAAGATAGGCAGCTACTGAGGGCAGTTCTTCCAACTCTAAAGCTATTTAGAGCCTGGAGCTCCAGGCAGGAATGCTACAGAGTGGACTCTCTTTTTTGGGATCGCAATTTAAAGTTTGGTTCAGATTTGTGAAGCAGCTTATTTTGGTAATGCCTGTGAAAATTCAGCCTTTAAAAAGTCAGTCCCAATTGAGCAGAAAAAATAATTACTTGGATTTAATGCAAACTTTCAAAAATACTCAGTCTCCCCCTCACATCCTCAGGTTTCCGACTGGAAAAGAGATAACAGGAATATAAAAACTATTTCAAGTTGGGCACAGGGTGGAGCACGTAAACAAGGAGTTCTGAAATAATTAGCCGAATCTTCACTGATTTTGTGTTATTTCATCCAAGCACCTTTTCTCATTCCATTTCTATATTCAGTTTACCTACATTACTCTCTTAGCTAGCACCTTAGCTGAGTGTTGGCTAATCACGCTCTTACTCAATTTCTTGTATCATCACGAGGGTGCATTAGTTTTGAACAGTAATGCACCATTTCACATTTTTTCTCTTCAGTGTCAGAATTGCATTTTTGGACTAATTTTCTAGATTTAAGACTGAAGGGAATGTCTTACATCTGTCTTTTCCTCCATACTTTGAAGCCAAATGCAGTTCTTTTACAGCTTCAATCTCAGGGACTTCTGAGAGGTGTCACAATTGAACTTTCTCTTACCATTCCTACAGCAGGCTACAGTGAATATGAATCTCTTCTGTTTGCTAGCAGGATATTTGGTAACTTTGCTCCAGCATAAGTTTTTGTTTTCTCTGTATTCTGATTGTAAGCATCTGCAAAGGCTTCTGATACCTCTCTCTTTGTCTCAGTGTTTTTATCTCCTTAAATGATGCCTTCTGTTTACTGTATCTTATTCCACTGAGATCAGTTGCTGATTGATAGGTATCAGTTAGAAGTTCTCAGGCATTCTACAGAATGTACTTCACCCTTATCACTGCCTGCTTTGTTTTGGCATTTAGAAAGCAGATTGCTGTCTATTTCTTTGTTCAGTCTAGCACTTGTCTCTCTTTGGAATAGTTCCTCACCACGGACATCAGTCATGACTGTTGCTGCTTCCTATTTTTCTGCTGTCTTTTTTCAGGTCATTTACTATGTGTGCCCTCTTACAAGGCAGTACTTTATCCAGTGGCAGGATATTGCAAGATTCTTCTGAACCTTCTCACATCCATTTTGCTTTAACTCCTAGTATTTCTAGCTGTCATGCCTCCTGCACTTTCACCATTTTCTCCTAAATTGTTCTTTCTTTTTGTGAGGGATTTCTGGTAGACCCTTTCTTTGTCTTCCTCATTGGAATCCCAGGCACAGCCACAGGTTGGGCAGAGAAGAGATTCAGAGCAGCCCTGCAGAGAAGGACTTGGGGGTGTTGGT
>WYDI02042463.1:0-15082 GCA_009867235.2 Psittacus erithacus
TTACTGTGAGGGTGGTGAGGCACTGGAATGGGTTGCCCAGGGAAGTTGTGAATGCTCCATCCTTGGCAGTGTTCAAGTCCAGATTGGACAGAGCCTTGGGTGACATGGTTTAGTGTGAGGTGTCTCTGCCCATGGCAGGGGATTTGGAACTAGGTGATCTTAAGGTCCTTTCCAGCCCTAACTATTCTATGACTCTATGATTCTGGTCTGATATCACTACTTCCAGTATCAAAAGAAATAGAATCTTGGAGTCACAGAATAGAAGGTACCTTAAGATAATATAGTTCCAATCCCCTGCTATGGGCAGGGACACCTCACACTAAACCATGTCATCCAAGGCTCTGTCCAGCCTGGCCTTGAACACTGCCAGGGATGGAGCATTTACCACTTCCTCCAGCAACTCATTCCAGTGCCTCATCACCCTCACAGTAAAGGACTTCTCCCTTATATCTGTTGGAAACTTCCCCTGTTTAAGTTTAAACCCGTTTCTGCAATCCATCAGAATTTACTTTTTTTCCATATGAAAAGTTAAAATTACATAATAGTAACAGATAAGAATCATGCTTCAAGCCTGATACATCAAACTTTTATCCACTTGATAACACTGCTCGTGGTGATAAAGAAATGGCTTGTGTTAGATGGGGTTGTTTCTGTGTTTACATTAGACTCAGCATGGGAGATAGGGAGGTTGATCCTGCAGCAGAAACAGCTGATTAATGATCGTGGTGGGCTTTTTTTTTAATGAGTGGTGGGTTTCCCAAGGCAGGAGCTATTTGGTGGTAGAAAAAAGTCAGTATCTAGTTTGGTTTTGAGGGACAGTCCATCTGCTTTAGGAAGGAGTAGCACTGTCAATAGCAGACTGTGATGCAGTTTTCATTTCTGGGAACACTCTGATGGCATTGTCTTTTTCTGTGATGTATGTGCATACCTATTTGTTTGAAGCCTTGGTTTCTGGACTAGATGACCTCTGAACTGTGCCTTCCAATGGGTAGTTTATGCTTTCTCCTCTCTCTTCCTTGGCTCCTTCCTTTGGTTGAGCCAGATAGGATGTGAGAAGTTTGCTAAGTGTAGTGTCATAGTGAGAACCTGTTTTGTAGGACACCGCAAGATGCGATGAATGACAGTTTCAGAAATCTTTCAGAATCCAATTTGTGCTTCATAAGTATATTCTTCAGGAAAATCTTACATGTGCTTTGGCCTCTGTACACCATGCATTTTCAATTGCATGTATGACATGTATGAATATTATCTGTTAGTGAGCTAGAGTTTCAGGCACTGGAGGTTCCCATCAGGCTTTAGGGCTGGAGAGACGCTTATATTACAGTGGCATGGAGGGTCCTTTTTCTATCAATATCAAAACCAAATTATGAGTGATAACAGACCAGGTCCTTCTGTAGCAGAAATGTACACTTTCAACTGTATTCCAAAACATTGTCATTCTGGACAGTTTGTGATGGTAACACTCTCATGGTGAAGAAATGGACCACCGTCAGTAGCATACAGGTGTTGGCAGACTTGTCTGTTTAATTTCAGTTGAAGGGGAGGTTAGGCAGTGACTTCCATAAATAAAAAAGTCCTTTCAGGTACTGAATGTAAGTCTTATTTGGTGTTAAACTCTTAAAGGTGCCATATAATTATAAGAGCAGAGATGGAAGAAGAGATTCTCCTAACAGTTTACATACTCAGTTTGGACTTTATGCTTAGTCATGAATTAAAGACTTTGTTGTGTATGAAGTGTGTGTCTACATATAATTTTAAAGAAATATTTGTGGTTTTGCAGGTGTCACTGGCATCAAACTTTTCAGCCTGTCGTGTGTACTGGAATCCTACTGCTACTATGGAGAAAGAAAGTTATGTTGAAAGTGTACTGCAAAAGAGTGCTCCACGTATACGGTACTGCTGTGGGGTAAACAGGTCACTTCATAAATTCATAGCCATGTACATACCATTTCTTGAGTATTTCTAAAAATCTGTATCTGACCTGTTAGGATGCTTTAGATTTTTAGATATTTGAGTCAGAGCATCTCTTGTGAGATGCCTCACGGGGAAGGATGGCTTTGTCACACCAGCTGTGTATTCTGGAGCACAGCTGGCTTATTTGGCTTCTGTGCTTTCCTAGGATTGGACTAGGTTGAGCTGAAAGAAAGAAGAGTCTGTATGAAGTTTTACTTCATTGTACTAGTGGCCTGGACATGCTGTACATGACAGTAGGCCAGAATATGATGTCGCTCAAGAGGACTGGCAGTTGCAACAAATAATTCCTTACAGATTCACTGGGCAATTCTGATCACTAGGGACAATTTGGACCTCCAGAAGGGATGACTGACATTACAGAAATTCTTTACAGGACTGATAACAGAAAATAAATTATGGGATGCTACCATGTATTGTGCTGCTTTTACCTATTTTTGACAGAGGCCCCATTGGGTTTTCAGGATATCAGAGAGAGATTTATTTCTCCCTTTCTTTGGCTTACCCTGTGCTCTACAGCCAAACTGTTGGAGGATCAAGACTTCATCCAATAGGAGAGGTGGCATTGAAGCATACTTGTAGAGCCATTTCCTTTCCCCCTGTTTCTCTAGGCTGTGTAATTCCTGCTGCAGCACAGTATCTTTTCTACTCCCAACACCTTTCACTTTTTGAGAAGGAATGTTGCTGGCTGGGAAGAAGACGAGGGAAGCCCTTGTCAGTCCTTTCTGCATCTAGCATGTAGGACTAGTTGTCTTGCTCTGCTGTGAGGTCTCTATCCGCCACTGCTCTTACCCCTACAGGGGGGATAAGGAAGCCAAATGAAGTAGGGAAAGATGTGTGCCAGCCTGTGCATATTGGAGACAAATGTATCATCAATACTCAGTGGAATCTGCAGCTAGTAGTTTTCATATATTATACATTCAGAGTTGGGATTCTGCAGTGATGTATTGCTTAGTACTAACCTGAATGGATAACCATCAGACTGTAAGTTTTGCAAACCATACACTTAAATTTGCAGTACTGTAGAATTAAAGTATTTTACCTATCCTGGAGGTGCTGTTCTCTTACTTATACTGGTGAATGCTTTATTTTTGCCAGGTATCTTCTGAAGAGTCAGCAGATTTTAGGAAATATGCCCCCAATAGTATTTGTAAAAGACAAAGAAGCTGCAGCTGTAAGAGAGGTAATTGTAATATTTGACTGAATGCACAAATATAATGATACGCAAACATGGTGACTTAGCATGCCATAATGCTTAGGAATATGGAGGGAGCTGATCATTTGGTTGCTCTATCAATCTACATTAAAAAGCAGTCTTTGTCTATATGCTTTCCTCTTCACATTCCAAAGCATTTTAACAAAGAATCTTGAGTAAGAGTGATGCTTATCTAGAACATAAAAGCACCCTTGTAGCTATTGCCTCATGAACACTTTTTGATGCTAGTATAAAAAATTCTGAAGTGAAGTTTTCAGAGGAGCTTGTAGGCCAGATCATTAGGCCAATAAAGAAATCTTAAAAAATGAAATTACAATTATAAGAAACAGCATAAGGTAGGCGGTTGTCTTTTGCCTTGTATAGATGATTTTAGGAATGAGTTTTAAGGAGCTGTCTTCCACGTTTTAAATGTTATGTGTTCTTAAAATTCCATTGAATGTAATCAGTGATTTTTAATTTTTCTTTTCCTCAACTAGCAAAATGCAGATCTTTGCATAGAGGATGTAAGCTCACTCATACTACTTTTTTGTTTCTTCCCACTTTTAAAATTGTCTTAATGTTTCACATTTTCTGTCAAGGTGTTGATAGTTTTAACTAGTTGAAATATTGCTAGAATAATGACGTTTTCTAGGAAATGGCTGTCATTAGGAGTGTGAAGTGAGATCTCTGGAACAGAGAAATTTCCAGAAGAGAAAGATGACACCAATGAGTAGAATGGTAAAAATTCTATGACACCAATGAGTAGAATTTCATCAAAAATGTCTTCTCAAGCTGTTAGAGTGAATGGAAAGAACATTAGTTGAAAAGAGCATGCTCACATTTCTGTGCCCTGAAGCACCTTAATCTTAGATGTGTTACTATTACAACCAGTTACTGTTTGTGACTTACAGGCTCATGCAGCATGTATTTGCAGAGCTGTCAAGGATAATAAGAGCTTCAGATTACCTGGAAATGCAGTGAACTGTTTGAACTTTCTGTAGTCAGAAAAATTCTGAGTTTCATGCCAATGTACTTATCCACAATGCAAATGCTTTCTACCTGAATTAGTATCAACAAAAAGCACAAGGACAGAAATGAAATAAACAGTTCTGAAAGCTGTTTATATTCATTCTTATGTTCCCTATAATCAACACAAGAAATTAGACACAGGTAGTGAGTGATTATAGAAGTGCTTTGTCATTACTGTTACCCTATTATTGGCATATGTAGATGGAAGTACAAATATGTACTCCTGCAGGTCCTGCCTTTCAGTTCTGTTACTGTGGGGCCTATTCCATTAATCACTGTTTCTCAAGCTTTGTTAAATAACCACTTACTCTTTTTGAAGAGTTTTGAAGAAAAACCCTTGGCTGCCTTACCTTCAAGTTCAGTGCATAGGCATCAAAAAAATTAACCACATAAGACAAGTAAAAACCCTCTTTGTATAAGCTCTGTCAGTGAATGGCACTGGGAAGCACTTAGGTGGATCATCTTTTTACACTTTGCAGAGCATCAGATTTATGTAATCCACAGATTTGAATAACAGTGCTTGAAATAATCTAGCTGAACCCGATTTTTAAGTATTGCAAGACAGGGAAGGACCGTGCAATTCAACTCCTAGTATAATACGCTCAATTAGAAAGGAAGCAATGTAAGGAAAAGTGTGAATAAAAATTTCAAATGAGATAAGGTTTTCACAATTAGGTACAGTCTCTTAAGCACTGAATATACTAGATTTGTAGCATTTACTGGTTAGTTGCCATGTTAAAAGAGAGTTGGGAACTCAGTATTTACAGGTAACAGAAGTACAAACTTGCAGAAAGGGGGAAGAAGTGAAGAGAGTCTTAGTGTAAGGATGTTATGAAAAAGAAATCCAAGACTGAAGTCAGACCAAATAAAAAAAAAAAAAGTCACACAATCCCCAGCCAACTGTTAAGAAAGTGTGTGAGGCAAAAACTTTGTAGGAATCCCTGAATCAGTTACGCTATTTGACACAAACTTCCTAGGCAAGAAATATAGGAGGTTTTGTTGAAATGGAGGAAAATACTGTTTTGGAATGGACAATATTCCAAACATGGAAAATAAATAATTTGCTGTTAGATATTTGTCTGTTTCTTGTGTAGGTGTGAACAAAGTAAATTTGGTACAAGACTTTTCGTGTGTATTGTTTTCATGTGTTTACAGATTGAGGAATTATTATCAATTGCTGATTTTGGACCTCCAGAAGCAGAAGAAACATTATCTCAGAATGATTCTAGGTGGGTTTTTTTAAAATCAGAATTGTACAAGTATCTGTTTTCATCTTTGTTGGCCAGCTTAGATTGGATATTATTTGCCAGGACAGAAAGTATATTTTAGTTAGATGTGTACATCAGAGTTCAGCAACTGGTGTTATGAGGAAACAGAATGTAGAAGAGAGCGCCTTTTTGGAAGACCTTACCAAAAAGGCATCTTAGCTTTTAAAGAGATCAGTTGGGCCCTTTGTAGGAAAATAACCGAGCTTGGGGAAAGATGGAGAAATATGGTTTCACAAAGCTCAGCTCAGAGACTGTAACATTAGAGCAGCTGTAAGATGAACAGAGTGTCCTTGGAACAGACAAGGCCTGTGCAACATCCTTGAAATGGGGAGTAGAGTGGTGCTGAGGTACCACGGCTCATCCCTGTTATCAGGGAGAAAGAAGATAACGGCCTGGTTGCTGTCAAGAAAGATGGATCGCGGATGCTGCCTCAGCAGTGATGGTGAGAACGTGTCCTGTAGCTGAACTTTGCTTCATTATAATACTAAAACACACCCCCACCTCAACAGCGAGCCCCACCCGGGCTGCGACCACCCCTCACTGAGCTTGCACCCTGAGATTCTTTTAGCCTGTACCTTTAAATCAAAGGGAGGAAAATTCACACCAATCCTAACAAAGGTATGAAAGGAATTTATGGCTAGTCACTCAAGCTCCACCTGAAAATAAAGAAATAGTATAAATTGGCAAAAGAGAAGGGGGATGTATGGGAGAAGCCCTCCATTGAAACGTCTGGGATCAGTCGACGGGCTGGATCTCTCTTCTTCCCCCCGTAGGGACATCTGTTGGGTAAGAGCTCTGTGTTGTGCGCATTTATTTACTAACATCTTGCTAGCTATTAATATTATCACTGATCAGTTTTGATTGTATGTTACTGTAAACCAGATCTGTTTTCGTAGTCAGTCACTATCACCGGCTATCTTGAATCTCTATCCTGTCACAAGTAATATATAAATCTAAGGGATTTAGCTTGACGTGCTGCTCGTGGGGTTCCTGATAGGTTAAACGAATACCCTCCAACTCCGTGAGCTGCCCAAGGTGGGGTAGGCAGGTCAGATACAAGGATCTCGTCCTTCTTGGGAAGTGGGTGGACTGGTCTCCCTAACCTCTATTGGCCTGGTGCTGCTCGTAGGATAATTACTTAACAATAAGTACGCTAATTAAGCATTCTTCTGTGAGGGATTTTTGGCTATTGAGGGATAAGGCTGAACAATCTATTAGAATGATGATCCTGTGGACTGGATGCTCTTGACGCCAGCAGCCTGCAGTCTGTTGGTGGAAAGCCTTTCATGACTTAACATCTCACAAGACAGTTGGTTTATCAGGTGCAGATCAGAAAGAGCTTCTTGGGAGGAATCATTGTTGTGACAGACTTGCCCACAGGGCACTGTCATCTTCCTCTGTGTCTTGTGTAAATACTTAAGTCCATACGTAAAGCTTAAGCATTAGTACTTAATGCTTAAGGTGCTACATGCTGCCATTCATACATCTGTCTGATGTGTTCAGGCTCAGGCTGCTGATTCTCACTTTTTTGAATAGCTCTAAGAAGTCTTAACTTCCTTGAGGCTCCCAGGTCCAGTGCTCATTCTGTTATCTATGCTCACCTTTTCGCAGAAACAAGCAGTTTCATCTGGAATGTAGTTGCTTTATTGGCTTCCTCCCATTAAATCTGTTGACATGCTGAAAGGCTTACAGGAAGCCTGTCCTTGGACACACAGTATGGTGGTATCTCTTCTTAACGTAGGAAGGACAGTGCTAAACACAGTGCATTAATAAAGTAAAACTGAAAACTCCTGGTTATTTCTGTGTTACTGAAGTTGTCACAATTGCATTGTCCCTTAAAAGATACATGGGGGGGGTGAAAAACCCACAACATTTGTTTTCCTTTCCCCAGTAAACTGTTCTCTTCAGCAACTGAATCTTCAGATCCACCCATGCGGTCTAATCTTTTTGGTATTGATCATGAACTGCTGAATAAGCAGATAATGGACTACAAAAGACTGAAAGTGTCAAGAGATAAAGAAAACATTGCCTGGACAAAAGAGCAGGAGCAGCAGCTTTCTAAGATTCGAAAAAAAATGAAAAAGAAAAAACCAAAGAATCCTCCTGATGATGACATTACACCCCAGAAATACTTAGTGGACAGATATGAAGCTGATTACTGGCATGATAACACTGAATTGGTCTCAGACTATGAGCTGGAGGATGAATTGCAGGAAGATGTAAATGAATTGGAGGCAGATGATGGCAAAACTATAAGTCAACCTACTGATAAATTGAAATGAAGTGGAAAAGCCACTCTCTAAAATGGAGGCTGCCAACAGCAAAGACGACTGCTGCAGATACTGAAAGATTACTTTTGTACAGCCTGTTTATCACTTCCTCTTTCAAACTAATAGGTTTGAACATGTGGGGAGATTTGCTAGCACAAGGTATGTAAGAAAAGGAAAAATGCTATTTGTGACATTCTGTTAAGCAGCTTTCAAGCTGCTGCAGTTGTAGGACTTTCAACCAGAGAGCAGATTTGTAATAACAAAATAAACACAGTGGAGCACTGAGCTAAAATGTCTTGTAATTCTGTTATTTAAAATAAAATCAGGATTTCTGTATTGAAATAAAATGTCTTTTTTTTTTTTTTTTTAGTCATCTGGATAAAAATAATCACAAAGTGATGGTGTCTGTTATTCTAAGGTCAGGAAGGAAAAGGGAAGCAAAATAATGACAGTGGCGTTCAAAGAGCAGCCTTCAGCACACAGACCAGGACAGGTTATTCTCTTGAGGACCTAATCTAAGGGGGGAATTCTTTCCACAAGAAAGTGAAACTCGCTGAAATTACAGCAAATAAACATACAACTCTCAAAGAAAATAAATTCATTTACTTTAATATTCAGAAATTTACAGTTCTGCAAAGGGGAACTGCATCTAGAAAAGAATGGAAGACTGCTCATCTGTTGGGTAAAATTGGTCAGAGCATTGACCGTGGCTGAAAAAAATGTATTAAAACCTCAAAGGTAGTGAAAAAGTGGCAGGGAAGAGAAAAAGCAGCAGGGAAGAATGCCCCAGTAACTGAGATTGGGGAATGGATGGAAAAACATATAAAAAGTGAGATTAGACCTTTCTGGCTCAAAGCAAGTAAAAAATAATAGCATGAACATATAAAGGCAGGAGGGCTGAAGCTTCAAAAGAAGTTGACTAACGAGGTAGTAAAAAGGAATTCTACCAGAAATAACATTTAATTTCAGTAGTTAATAGGAAAGTAAAGAGAATGCAAGGGAGGGTGCACTACAGTATGTTGCTCTAGTTTTCAAAAAAGATATTAAAGATGCCAAGAATAAGCTGCAGAATATAAATAGTCTAAATGATTTTTAGGTTGGGCAGAGTAGTTCAGGTCAACATGAACACTGAAATTCACTGTATTCACAAACTTAGCATGCCTTGTTCAGGCTTTCCAGGAATTCTTTCTAATAGGACAGACACACTTTGAAGTAGATGCTTTAGTTTGTTTTCCAGTGAATAAAGATATTTCAGAATCTGTTCATGTGCAATATCACTGTCACTCAAAGCTAGCCAGGGCTTTGCTGCAACCTGGCAACAAATTTCTTAACTTTTTTGAGTGAACAACAGGAAACTGTTAATTGGTATTTGCTAAATGAACCCACAGAATACTAATGTCTCCATCTTTTGTTTCTGCTGTATAAAACATGGAACTTTCCTGACCCTACCTAAAGGCTAAAAAAAGGAAAAAAAAAACCCACAAAACCCTAACCCAGATTAACACCCAAACAACCTACATACTAAGCTTTTGAAAGAACAAAGAGAACAAAGTTAACTACTTCTGCTTCTTAAGTTCATTAGGTTTGTACTTCATAGCTTAGATTTCATCTAAAATAAACCAAAATCATGCTCACTGTCAGCCTGTTGTAGTTTAACCCATTGACAACTAGGCACTGTGCAGCTGCTTGCTCATGCCTGCCCGAGCCAGATGGGATGGGAAGGAGAATCGAAAGAATGTAAAACCTGCAGGTTGAGATAAAAGTTTAGTAATTGAAATAAAGTAAAATATTAATAACAGTAATAATAGGAGAAAGAGAGGAATAATACTCAGGAACCACAAATGATGCACAATACAGTTGCTCACTACTCACTGACCAATACTCAGCCCAATTGAGCAGCAATCAGTAGCTTCCAGGTAACTCCCCCTAGTTTATATACTGGGCATGACATGCTGGGTATGGAATAGCCCTTTGGCTAGTTTGGATCAGGTGTCCTACCTCTGCTTCTTTCTGTCTTCTTGTGCTACCAGTGTGATAGTAATCTCATCACATTTATACCTGTAAAAGACAGTTAATTGAATGTTACACTGTATCTGAGCAATAAGAACTATGATCACTTGCAAAATTCTTTGATTTAGTTTTTACATATTAAACAATCACAGGTGGGGAAGAAACTTCTGGGGCCTTTAGACCCAGTCTCCAGGTTGCCCAAGGAAGTTGTGAATGCTCCATCCCTCGCAATGTTCAAGGTCAGGTTGGCCAGGGCTTTGGGCAACCTGGTCTAGTGGAAGGTGGATTGAAACTAGATGATCTTAAGGTCCTTTCCATCCCAAACTATTCTATGAATTTTTCTGGGGAGGAAGCTGAACTCTTTCCAAATATATTTCTTCATCTAAATTGTCACAGTCCTGATATAATGGAAGAGCCACAAAAACTTCACTTATTTTCTTCCCCTCAGCAACACAATGGATTTGAAGAGCTGACACACAAGACTTGTATGCCTGTTGCTAGCAGTGCTAGCTTTGCTTCGTAGATTCCACATGGTTATCTCAGCCTATGGAGTGTGTGCCTCCTTAAAGAAACAGCGAAAATGAATATTCAAAAGCAAAACAGTAAGCAGTGATAGGCTGACATACCATCACCTCATTAAGACACATGAGAGTCAAATGGTTCATCACTGCTTCTGACTCAATGTCAGTGGTCTCTGCCATTGGGCAGGACCTCAAACACAGTGAAAGAAACTTGGGAAGAATCCCAGGGTGTGAAAGTGGAGGATGGAGCTCAGAGCAGGCACACAAACACAGTTATGCTGTGCTGCGAGGCACTGCACCAAGCACCTGTGTGCTACCACATACGTGGGCAAACCCTGAACTGGAGATCTGCTTGAGCCTTCTTACCTTTGCAGCCCTGCTCCCCTCCTGGCAGCAGTCACTGTAGCTGTTGAGCACGACTCAACAGCTTCCCAGCTTGTAGGTATTGAGCCCCAAACATCTGAAACTGAGAGCAACACCACCATATGCCCCTTGTAGTATGTAGGCTTACAGAAGCCCTTTTCCTTTACCATCAAAAAGCAATGAGGTTTGCACAGAAGAGAGGAAAGACTGCCAAGACAGTTTTCTTACAGAAGGTTTTGGGGTAGAAGCAAGAAAGAACTATGTCCTGCAGAAAATGCATAGAGGCTGGATGTGCATTTCCAGCAGAGGCTGGAAAAGGCTCCAGGCTGGATGCAATTGTTCACCTCATCTGTTACTCAGATTTCAACCCAGCCTGAGAACTATGACTACTCTGAAGCTGCCCTTTCCCAAGTGGGAATGGGGTCCTGCTCTTTGCTGGCAGGAGACCCCCACCTCTGTGGAGAAAGGGAGGCAAGGAGAGGCAGGCTGTGTGGCTGCCACAGAGCTACTGCATCCTGCTAACATTACCTTGCTGCAAAACTGAAATCTAAATTTGGCAGTTATTTCAAAGAGTCTTTGTTGAAGGACATGATTTCAGCAGCTGATAAGGAGCAAAACTGTGCATATTTGGTTGATGGAAACTCAGTTCAAGTATTTTTCTTCTTGCCACCTGTGAGAGAGCAGGCTGGGACAAACTCTACACACTCACCAGAGTTGAAGGTCAACAGAAGATAGCCAGATGCTATCTGTGCATCACTCTGATTTGGATGCCTGAAATGTAGCTTCCTTATTGGTACCTCTGACTGCTTTGTTTAAGATCTTGACATTCTGTGCATTTCTATTTCTGTCACAGCAGAAGCAGTTGGTGGGAGTCAATGCTTGCTCTTAGAACCAAAAGGAATGCTTATCACTTGGTCAGTCCAGACTCAGGCTGACATTCACCTTTTGCTGTATGACTCCTGGTAATTGTTTCCATCTTGTGGAATGGAAATCTTTAAAAAAAATTATTCTGAGTGCATCCCTTATCAAATTCTTACTTTTTTGTTTATACTGATAGGCTGTTTGCTGGCAGATTCATAGGACACTTGTCATGGTAAATAAACACTGCAATTTGCAAGCACAATTGCCTTTCAGTTTGGTGAACTATGCCATTCTTTTGGCTTTTTCATCTTTCTGTGGAAATTTCCAGTAGGCTTAAGAGTGGGATGGGATGCTGCAATCCCACTGAAGTGAGGTAAGATGCGCAGAGGCAGAATGGAACTGGTCTGCGAAACCGCACTGGTCTAACACTGTTGTGTTCATTTCTGATCTCTGGGTCTCAGCATTTTTGATATCTGAATATGAGCCATCTCCTGGATGATCTTTAGCTGTAACGAAGTTTTGTTTGGTAGTGCCCAAATATCATTGTTTCACGCTTATTTTACATAACTGTTTTTTTCCCTTTTTAATTTTTGAGGCTACATTCCCATCTCACCTTATCTTTACAGGTGACTGGCTTTGACAGCATTTATTTTTCTTTTCTCTCCTCAGCAGGTCAACAATTTCAAGGGAAGCCACACATTATGGAAGAGTTGATGATATATGGCTGTATACTGTAACAGAAAAAGGAGAATTCACTTCAAACCAGTTTTCATTCCCCTGCCATGCAGCCTGTTTAAAAACTGACAAGAGTTCTCTGAGTAACTGCAGCTCAAAGACAGTTCACATTGGGTTAGCATGGATTATCTTGTCCAAGCTTACAGTTACTTATATTCACATCTTCTGCAATTATCTTGAGAACTTTTTAACACTTCCATTAAATAAAAAACAGAAGAAAGGTAAAAAAAACCGTGAGATCGTTGTGAAGTTTAGCTTAATACAGCTGAACAGATTGAACTGGATTCAATGCCAGCAAAGGAGGAGCAGCATGGTGATGATTACAAAATGTGTATTTCTTCAAAGCACATTGCCTAGGGGTGGTTGAGAGTAGCCTAGTTCTGATCATGTTTTTAATACCAGGAATGTGTTTGGAGCTGCTAATATGAAAGCCCTCCAGGCATATCATTTGTTCAGCCTCCGCATAGATCTCTGGAGTTCTTATTCTACCTGGCTGCCTAGGAACTTCATGAAGGGGCTATGTTTCATATCTAGATGGCAGACTCTGGATCTGTTTCAAAGCTTAATCTAACTATCAAAGACCTATTTACAAACAGGTACCAAAGCTGCTAGTCCCAAAGTGGCTGCTACAGTTGGCTGAACAACCATCAGTGAGATAATTAGTGTCAGAGAAGTTCATGTTCACAATGTCTGGCCTAAAGGACTGTTTTTCCCGGTTCTCCATAAAAGAGGTATCAGTATCCTAGATGAGAAAAAGCCCAGATGAATACTAGACATATTCTAAACAGGAGGATTTGAGTTCCACCAAGAATTATGACAAATGAGGTGCTTGCCTCATTCCATCAGTCAAGTCAGTGCTTAATTTCTTATGCTTAAAACACGGAGAGAGGTAGCATTTCTTCACCAAATAGATTCCAGAAGGTTTGAAGAGAGAATTATGTAGCAGACTGAATAGTTGCTGAGTTTAGACCTGCAGTCCCAAGGGCCTTGGCAAAGGCTGTAACTGTCCTGCTTTTTGTGACCTTACATAAAAGTATGGTTATTGAAGCAAACTGAGTATTGTATGCAAGGCACTTGCATATCTGGCGTGAAATCCACTATGATGATGTTTGAATCATTGTGGTGAACAGGCATACTTTGAACTTGACTCAATATGGATGCTGCTCCGAGCTTAATGTAACGCAAGATCAGATGCAGAAGAGTTCAAGATCATTGCAGCCCAGCTAGGCATCTTCTGATACCTATATAAATGTGAAGAAAGGAGTAGAAAGAATAATGCAAGTAAAAGGATGAAATAATTTTGGGAATAGATGGATGCTTTCTTACAGCATCTTACCATTGGGTTTCAGTGTCTAGTAAGGTAAAACCATCTCTCACACCTTTCTCCACACCTGGGGTTTGCATAATACCTTGCTCTTACTTGGATTTTCCAGTGCCTAGAAAGCTCCAAGTTTACTCTGATTTTACTTTACTTTCACTTTACTTGGATCGTACTTTCTGTAGTGGAAGTCCCACCAGCCCTCTTGCCTCTGATGGGATTCCTAAAGATTCACTGTTAAATAACAAGGGTGATGTTGCTTACAGCTAAAAGGGATTGGAAAACAGAAAACATTTCCTCATCAACAAAAGCTAGAAATATGCTGTGTGCATTAATTCTAGACATCTCCTCTCAACTGTCATGGCTGCCTGTGCTGTCCCCTCATGTTCTTCCCTCATGGCTGCCTCTCCTGTCCCATCACAATCTCCCCTCACCTCTCACGGCCGCCCCTGCTTTCCCCTCATGATCTGCCCTCATCCCTCATGGCCACCCCTTTTCTCCCCTCACCTCTCATGATCTCCTCTCACCTAAATAGAACTCTTAATCTTTCTGCTTTTCCAGTACTACTTTGAATTTTAAAAAAGAAATTGCATGCACCCAAATTATTCACAACTTGCTTTGACACACCGACAGAACCAATCCGTTCTTTTTCCAACCCTGATATTTCCAGTCAAGCCCCCCAAAAGTTATTTCCTTGCTGTACTGTCAATTCTTACACTGTGTGAGAGGTGACAGTATCGTGTACCTCTCACACTCAACATAATCTCTCACAAAATATAAGGTAAACCTTTCTGTCTGCTTTAGGAGTATGTTAAGACAAGAATACAAAAGGTTCATAGAATACCAGCTTGGAAGCATCCTCAGGTATCATCTGGTCCAACCTTTCTCAACAAGCATGACCAAGACTATATGGCCCAGCATCCTGTCAAGCTGAGTCATAAAAGCAGCCACTGCTGGGGAATCCACCAGTTCCCTGGGGAGATGGCTCCAATGGCTGATTGTTCTCATTGCGAAAAATTTTCTCTTGTGTTCAGTTGGAATCTCCCCAGGAATAATTTATGCCCATAACCCCTTGTCTTTTCCATGTGAGTCCTTGTAAAAAGGGAGTCTCTATCTGCTTTGTAGCCACCCTTTAAATATAGGAACATGGTGATAAGGTCTCTCCTGGCCACCATTTCTTTAGGCCGAAAAAACCCAGTTCTCTCAGACTTTCCTCATAGGGCAGTCCTCTGATCATCTTTGTGGCCCTTCTCTGGACTCTTTGTTAGGGCTTGTATAATGGAATAATCTCTTAAACTTTTTAGATATTGTGACTTGGATTTAGACCTCATAGCAGCCTTCCAGTATCTGAAGGGCGCCTATACGGATGCTGGAGATTCTGGGGAGGGACTCTTCATTAGGGACTGTAGTGATAGGACAAGGAGTAATGGGTTCAAACTTAAACAGGGGAAGTTTCGATCAGATATAAGGAGGAAGTTCTTTACTGTGAGGGTGGTGAGGCACTGGAATGGGTTGCCCAGGGAAGTTGTGAATGCTTCATC
>WYDI02042464.1:0-36830 GCA_009867235.2 Psittacus erithacus
TCCCCTCCTCCCAGGGCAGAGCATGAGGCTCAGAAAGTCCTTGGTCAGAGTAAACATTACTGAGCAGCAACTAAAAATACTGGTGTTATCAGCACTGTTCCCAGGCTGAAAGTCAAAAACACAGCACTGCACCAGCTACTGAGACGGAGAAAAATGACTGCTGCTGCTGAACCCAGGACATGCATAGATTGCTAACTTGCTGTGCATATACTGATACAAAGAATAACCTTTGTGATTTAAATAACAGCCCGTGGAATTAATGACAGACACAAACACGGTCATTCACCCAACTGCAGAAAACTGCAGCTAAGGCTCCAGCAGGAAGATGGAGGGAACATACTGCTTTTTCAAGTGCCAGAAACAACCTGCAGCCATGGCCATCACATGTAAGACACCATATTTATACACACAAAACAATACAAAACAGTGAACAGCCAAAACCCAGAGGGGTTTACGTTAACCTGCTCTGAGCAGGGATTTCTTCTTAAATTTACTCACCTGACCAGATCTTCAGTTCAACTTTGCTGCAAAGAGGACATGTTCCTTCTTGCAAGAGGACTGGGGAAATAAAATGCTGTTTGGTAAAATCCTGACGAAGGCTCCGTGATCCCTGGGAAGGGTAACTGGGGAAAACCCACCAGCTTAATGATGGCAGCACCTCCCTGCCAAGCAGGGTCACACCCACCAGTG
Source organism: Psittacus erithacus (assembly GCA_009867235.2). Taxonomy (NCBI): domain Eukaryota; kingdom Metazoa; phylum Chordata; class Aves; order Psittaciformes; family Psittacidae; genus Psittacus; species Psittacus erithacus. The sequence continues at coordinate 691 of WYDI02042464.1, forward strand.
CTGCCTGTACCAGGCAAGGATCTTCCTCAGCCTCCAAACTGGGCTTTTTGTCAGTGGACATACTGTGATTTACCCCCAGCTGCGGGCTTCCAAGCTGGTGGTGAATCTCATGGTACCCTGCACTGGGCATCCTGGAGACCCATAGGTGGACTGGGAGCATCCCTGGAATACAGCCCTGTGCAAGGCCATGCTGCAGAAGAACGTCTGAGACATCCCATTAGCAGAGACAGAGCCAGGGAAGGCCCTTTTGAGGATGGTTAATGCTTACAGGTAAAGGAGAAGAGGGTGTTAGGTAGATATGAGCATGGGCTGAGACTGGTTCAGAGCCACAGCACTGCGTGGCAGAGCTGGTCCTCATCAGGCTTTATCTTGCAGAGCAAAATAAGGGCACTGCAGATAACAAAAATGACAGCAAGAGTACAGAAAAGTATTGTAAATACCTGTTCAGGTAAACTAAGCCTCGTTAATCTGATGTGTCTCATCTGCATAACAACAAAGGCCTTTCTTTTTTTTAAGGTTGATAAATATATTTTCTTTTTGAAAAGAAAGACTGCGACAAGGCCTTTAATCATTAAATCAGTATAAACAACATTATAATACATTAGACTTGGAAATTGTAAACTGTGATTATGCACCAACTAATTAAATTAGCACTGACAGCTTTCAAAGAGTAGGAGAAAAAAGCAAAATACATCCCTTGCTTTCAGGGATGATTTTTCGTAGAAGTGAAGACAGATAAGCTGCACTTTCCATCTGGGAATGTGAATCCATGCCGGAAACACCCACACCTGAAACACGACCTGAGCACTCACCAGGAAAACAACTTCACAAGTGGGAGCTGAGCTTGGTCACCTCTGAGTAAAAAGTAACAAGTTTAAATCCTCCTTAAAATGAAATCCAAGAAGTATGCACTGGAAAAGACTAATTACAACCCCTGTGCCAATGAGAGAGAGCTGCCAGTCTTCTGGTAGTAACTTGAGTTTTCGTTGTCTAGGAAGATGAAAGCCTTCATTCGGCTGGGGAATGGTATAAAACCAATTCATAAACAGGAGTAAGACAAACTGTATTTATTCGTGAGTAGCATTAATACCCTTTTGAGGGCTCTTATAATCATTGAGGGTTGCTATGCAACATGCAGGTCCAAACCTGATTCCAGCAGCAACAACAAAGCAGATTTGCTGGCTTTGATAGACACTGCATAGACACTGGTGACTGCATCCAACACTGTCCCAGCCTTGTATTTCCAAGTGGGGACAAATGCAGTGTAAGAACCCTGACCGCTGCTGTGCATGGCTGCATTTCCAGGCCAGAGAATAATAGCAATTGTGGGAACAGAAATGCCTCCCAACCCATACTCTTGTCATATACAACACTTGTAAACTTGTCAAGATGTTACTTTCTATAAATAAGCTTAATTTACATATTAATAACACCCAAAGCATGGTGTGAGAGGGAAAGAGGAGAGACTGGGGAGAAAGTGGGGAGGAGACATCTGAAATTTCCATTTGAAACCTCGCCAGGGCTGGGAATTTTGAAATGTTTCAATAAGCTCAAAATAAAACCTATCCATTAACTTTACCTGCATCTCATGGAGGACTCCAGTTACACACCAGCTTTTCACCTTCTGGAGACCCCTCTAGGTGGCTGCATTTTGCTCATGACAAACCTTGACTGTCATAAGTTTGCTGTTTCATCACCAAAGTCCCACCTATGCCTGCAAGAGTCAAACATACCACAGTCAGTGCTTTGCCCTGCCAAAACTCCACAGCACGACGTGCTACAAGCCAGCCCACGGCCTTGCTAGGATTCGCACTCACTTCTCAACATGAGGAGGTGGCTGGTTGTGATTAGAAAGTCTAAATTCTGTCACAGAAGATAAGAAGCAAATGCAGAAGTGCTGCTCTCTTAGCTGCAGGAGCCAGAAAAGGAAGCGTTGCTGCCATCCCACTTGGGTCAGCAGGGTGGTGGAGGACTAGCCATCACAAATGGAAAAGAGACTCCAGGCTGAGTATTCCCAGCCCCACCAAGGGGTTTCCAATCCCCATGGATGGAGTGGGTTGCCCTTAGGCTGATGGGGTCCTGGCAATCCTCCAGTGACAAACAGCTCCTGTGGTGTGGGAATCACACACAGATACACTGACAGCTCCTGATCTAAGTACTCTCATTCCCAACACAACCGCCACTTTCCTGCTCCTCACCTGCACTTACACCTCAATGTAAGAATACAGCAAAGGGCACTCAGCCAACCCAGCCGCTCTTCCCCTTCCACAGCACAGATCTGGGAGTTTCAGTGCATTCTTGTTTATCACCTTTTGCTTTCAGATGCTGAACTCTCCCAGCTTCAAAAACTTCAATTCAATAGCTGTGTGCAAGAACACTCCCCTGATAACTGGGCTTAGGGTAAATGTATGGGGAGAACTGGGTGGAAAAAGTCAGTCGCGAAGCTGGGAAAGGAGAGGAATCACATTGCTAATATCCACTCAGCACCTAAACCTAAAATAAATGAAATATCAGTTTGCTCTGCAAAGGGCAGCAGCCACCACAAGCTCAGTCATCCCACACTGTTGCAGGTCCTTTTGCTCTAGCTCCCATCAATAGCCCAGCAAAATCAGTAAAGTTTGTGGGATCAGTCCAACAGTTCAGCTTAGGAGATAGCAGAAAACGATATTCTCTGTATTTAATTACTCTGTAATAATGGCCTGTGTCATCAGTTCACTGTTTGTCCCTTTCAGGGCTGAAGCAGAAGTAAAATTAAAGCTGTTTCCTGACTCTTTGTACTTGGCCACATCACGTCCTTGCAAAGATGCCTAATTAATTCATTTGTGCATGAAAGGACAGACAGAGTGTCCTTCCTGAAGGGTCCCTCCTAGCACAGCTGGCATGGTAGCAGAGGTGACTTGGAAAGTGATGATTAAAAGAAAACTCACCCAGGACTCATAGGCCCTCTACAGTCACTTACATTTGGAAGGGCAGAGCTTCCTCTTCTTCTCTCTTTCCCTTCCCAGGACTCATGGTTGGCATTTTCAGAACCTATGCATACAGGGATATGGTCTGGAGACCCATTTCCTCTCCACAGTGCTCTCACCCAGGCCATGAGGGGACCCATCATGCTCACTAGGTGCAAAACACTCATCTTTAAGAGCCACTTTCCACCCTACTCATACACATCAGCCAAACAAACAAATCAAAGAATAAAAAAGAAGTGTAACCAGTGCCAGAAAAAACACTGTAGCCAGCAATTCTCTCCCGCATATTTTATCTTATAATCCACTGCACTAATATTTAACCACCACACCAAGCAGGTGGAAGTTTGAGGGCCATTGAGCACTGCGAATTTCCCCAATGCATCACAATTACCAAACACCTGTGCTAAATAACTTTGTGCTGAGCCACTGAGAAAATCCACAGAGTGCTCAATAGCCCTTGACAGTTTTCATTTCTAACCAGTGTTGGAGGGGCTGGGTGCTCACACATCACGCCATGTGTAAGGATGCTGATTCAAGACCTTCTGAGGCCCCTTTCCCCTTGGCTGGAAGTTATGCTTTTCCTGTGACTGTGATTTTCAGTTTGCTCCTACTTTGTCTCCACCATTACATGCACATGCAGCTGCTGAGCTTTAGTGTGAGCAGGCTCCAAACAGCCAAGCTCCTCAGCTGCCTCTTCTCTCCTTCCCAGCCCAGCTGCCTGTCTCAAGACCTTCCTTTATGCATCATCAGGACAGATGCCAAAATAGAGGCACAAAACCCCCTTGGACCACACCAAGCTGATCCCAAACCCAGGACTGACCTTTCCATGTTTCCCATCCTGTTCTCATGGGGACACCAGAGAGGGACTGAGGGCTTGGCCTGAACCTGGACACAGCAGCAGCTGAGGACAAATTCAGCCCCTGGATGCAGAGAGCAGGGTAAGGCTCAGCAGATGGCCAGAAGCTCTTCAGCTGTGGCAGAAGACATGAAAGACTGCACAAGCCCTTGCAGCATCCAGCTGGAAAAAAGGATGAGAACAAATAGAAGGGGGTTCAGCAGGCAGAAGTAAGAATAATGGGAGATTGATAAACCTTCCTTGCAGTGGGGAACTGGAGACATTCAATCCATTTAGTCTGTCCCTTGGAAGGTCAAGAGGTGACTTGAGAGTGGTCAGAAAGCACCTGCACAGAGAGAAGAGTAATAAGATGAGGCTCTTTAATCTGACAGAAAAAAGCATCTTGGAGATCCAGCGGCTGGAAACCAAACTCATTTCTATAGAGAAATAAAATTGGTCTTGGTGCAGAACAGTGAAGGTAATTAATTAACCACTGGAATGATTTACCCGAGGGTGTGACAGATTCAGGGTCACTTCAGCTCTTTAGACTGGATTTCTGTGGGACATTTGAACTCCACCAGAGCATCTGGGTTTTGAAGACAGAGGGAAGGGGAGGTCATGAGGGACAGTCACTGGTGTAGACTACTGGGGGTCCTTCTGCATAGCTAGTCCAGAACTGTTGGTCTTTGGAAGTCAGGCACTGATAGCAGCCAGCTGCTGCAGTATTAGATATAAAAAAGGCTAAGTAAAAACATAGAGAAGGAAGAATGATTTGGAGAATATACTGCATCTCATCAGATATCCCCTGAGGTTTACAGGGAAGCTCAGAGCTGTGCCCAGCCCATGCTCTCTGCCACTTTGCTGCTCAGAAAAAAGCAGAGCAGAAGAAAACCACCTGCTTACGGATGGAGGCTCCATGTCCCACTCCTGCCATTCCCAACAAGCGTTATGAACTACCCAAAACACAGTCTGTCGTGCTGGGCTGTGGTTTCCACACACCAGGTTCTTACCAGCCACTTCCAGCTCATGTGTAGGACTGCAGAACATCACATCGGTATTGCCTCTGAGGCTAAGTACTTTCCTGAGGAGCCATTCCACTCGGCAGCAATGCAGCATATAGCAGCATGGGACTGTCCTCAGCAAAGGTCATTTATCATTAAAAAACAGACTGAAAGCAAGAGTTTAGATTAGAAATGCATGTTACTAAATTGCCCCAGTTTTCCACAGACAATGCATTTCAAATTTCATGCATGCATTCACACCCCCTAGAGTTTCTGAAGGCAGCCCATAGCACAACCTCAGTTTCTCAGTACAGCTCCATCACTTTTCTGTAGCAAGTTGTCATGATAATGAAGTTGAACTTCTATAGCAAATCTGTTAATACAAGTACTATAAGCCTGATTTTCAGGGTTGCTTAGCTCCGTCATTAAAAGTTTTGCTGCATCTCTACCAACTTCCAGCTGAAATCCAGATTACTTTTCAGAGATGACATTTTAGAAGCACTAGGCTTTTTTATGTTACTTTCTGTATTTTAGGAAAACGTATGTTTTGGAGCCCTTGACACAAATATGAGGTGAATTTCAATGGTCCCAATTTAAATGTATTTTAGAATTAGTGATGTTTAAACACGGTTATTTTTGATACATTAGCATAGGAATGCTGGCACAGAAGCCCAGTTTTCTCATGTGGTTTTCTAGTAATTAACACTCTAAACACTTGCAATTATAAAATTAGAAAAATACATTAATGCAGCAATACAAAGTAAAATAATTTGAAAAAAATATCAAAACCAAGCACATCACATCCATGCAAAAGAGATAGGAGGAGTCAAAACCTGGCTGCACAGGCATGCTGCCCTCATGCCTTTCCCTAAGGGTTCTGTCACATACAGACTCATCGAACTGGGGAGCAAAAGAACTGAGAAAACAAGTTCTGGAAAAGTAACTTTCTGCTTAAAGCACAACTAATGAGGCTGCCTGTAGGATTCCCATCTCCACAAAAGCAAGTGGAAAACCCCAAGGTCCCCAGCCTATACATTCACATCCTGCGCTGAGGGCCAAGGAGCCGTACCTGGCCCCCAGCTGCTGCTGCTGCTGCTGAGACCCCCTCTGCATCAGCAAAAACACATTACCTTACTATGTAAAAGACTTATTTCACTGACTGCCCAGGTTTTATTTTCCTTTAAGCAACTCTAAATGGGTGGTGCTGCTATTAACCGTTAAACAACCCCAGTATTCTGGCCAAAATCCACTGTAGACTCCAGGAGTCTCATGATTTTGCTATGATAGAGAAGGAATAATCAAAATCCCATTATAATTTTAACAAATACAGTTGACCTGAGCCATTAGGTTGCTGTCCATAAAAGTGACTCTCAAATGTCTGAACTGGAAGGCCTCCACAGACACAGCTGCCTCTCCAGGAGCAAGAGACCACTCCAAATGTCAGTGGAAGGTTGTTTTGTTTTTAATTAGAACCTGAGTTTTATTTGCCTGCCTTCTAAATTATTCCCCCTCCTTTCTGATTAGGACGGCTTTCAGATCTTACACAGAGGGCTCTTGGGCTCTTTGTTCTTCAAGGGTTTTCTTTCTAATTAAAAAACAACCGAACCAATACAACCAAACACACACAAAACCCTGTCACATCTGCAAACAGAAATGCAGGAAGACAGCCAAAAATCAGATCATGAGCATTAACATTTAACTATTGCTGTATTTCACTTTGTGCCTGTAGTCTTATACAAAGGCAAACACCCGTATGGTCTGTGTCCCCTGGAAGTAGGCAAGTACACATAACTCCATTCATAATTAATAGCCCAGCTTTTCCAAAAGCACTAACAACTGCATCTGCTTTTGGCTGTGGAGGATTTGACCCTCAAGTCTTGGCTTCACCAGACTCATGCTCTGCCTGCAAAATAGCCACCTAGGATATGCTGAAGCCAAGTTTTGTCACCTGGATCCTAGATGTATGCAAGCAGCAAACATAACTGGTCCTCTGAATCTGATCCTGGCTTTGCCACCCATTTCAAAGGCAGTAGGCTTAGCATCCAAACACTCAAGTTTCCTTAATCTTTGAGTATTTAGGATTGAGACTAAGACCTCCTGAAGCTTCAAGCAAGCTGAGAGCCCACAGCAGCCCTGCTGAGCTGAATTACTCCACTATTTCATGCCACCATACTGCCTGGAGGACAGGTGGACACACACCACTGCTAGTGCAGAGCTGCTCCTGCACCCATAGGTCAGCACTTCAGCTCTCAGCAAGGCAGCAGCAATGCTCCTGGCAGGTAGGTTGTTACTAAAAAGCATCAAAAGCCACCTGGAGATGGGCTGATTGGGTTTATTTGTTTGTTACCTGCCACATGGAGTGATATATGCCCTGAGTATATTTGTTTTGCTGAGGCAACCAGAAAGAAAGCCTCCCAAAAGCAGGCTTTCTGCTGCCAGAGACAAACTCCAGTGAGCTTTTGGTTTTTAAGGGGACAAAAAACTGTTGACTAGTGCAGACCCAACCTGAAAATAATTCTCTGTTCTTTTTTCTAATGGCTTTTATTTGTGCTTCTCTCAACGTGATTAAGACAGACCCCTTTCATGCTCCCTTGGGAGGCTTCTCAACAAGGAAAATGAAAGTCTGTCTGCACCAGAAAGTACAGGAGGCTCTGGATGTGTCCTAGGAGAGCCCTCCATGCCAGGGCCTTCCACAGCTGGTGGCCCAAAAGTTGCCGCAGACAGATGCTGGTAGACATACTCAAAGGCAGAGCACCTTTCTGGTTTACTTAACCAGAATATTTTACTTAATATTTCACTCACGAGTCATTCTGCAGGGAGTCAGGTCACTATGAAGACATCAAACTTCCTAAAACTCGAGACTTCTCCAGCTGTGCCTTTCACCTTTCTCCTATAGCCAGGATCATGAACACCCAAGGGATGCATAGAGCAATCACACCTTCTCTCTGCCCATCACCCTGCCCACAGGAGTTGCTTCAGTAATGATAACTGCTGCGCTGGAGAGGGCATCTCCCATATGACACACACAGCTAGAAATGAGCTGATCAAGCAGGGAAAAAAGCACCCAGGATTCAATTGCAGGCAAGCTGCAGGTGTTAGGATAATTATAAGAGTTTGGCAAACCATGGGAACAGCACATGTTCCTAGAATGACAGCACAGGCTGTTATACTTTCATCGCACATCTGTGCGTCAGTGGCTCCTCTCCCCTCCCAGGCATTTTGAAAGTACACCAGAGGTACAAGAAGCCTTTGGGTGAAGATCCAAACTATCAGCAAAGTGATAAATGGTATCACAACCCACTCTGCTCTCTCACACTGACTAGAGCAGCTGCTGAGGATGGGAACATGTTGCACAGGGAGAAGTGACTGAGGGGATGCTTCATAGCACCATAGCCATCACAGAGCTGGAAAACCCACTCCTACTGGACCCCTTCAGCTACTTTGCTTGGTGAATCCCTCCCAGCTATGCAGGAGGTAGAGCACAGAACACATTTCACACGTTCTGCAAGCTAGTCCTGAAGGAGTAAGTAGCCAACAGGAAAGGTTTCCACTTCTGCTGACTCCAGCTCTCCCTTATCCTTTTGGGGGGTCATTTTTTTCTGGGGTTTTGGGTTTTTTCCCCCATATTTTCAACTATTTCCAATTTTGCAAGAACTTCAGTGTAAGAATATAGATTCCTTTCCAATATAAGGAGCCAGCAACAAAGCAACACTTTATTACAGGCAGTTATTTCCCCATCTCTGCTGAAGCAGAATGCTCATGTGGAAGGGAAAAGCCATGCAAGTTTATCAGCCTTTACTTTTCTCTGCCTCCTGCTCATTTTTCTCTAAGTTTCCCACTCATTAATCCTGCGAAGGAGCATTTACAGTGTATTTAAGACAGTTTTCTTCCTTTACTAGCTCCCTGCGGTGCCGTCCAGTTTCTGATCTGAAGAGCAATCAATAAATAAGCTCTGTCATCCGCCAGGGTTCCTGGCTGCCCAATTAGAACTCCAAACCTCAACATGCTGTTTTATTATACAATGGCAGCAGTCGGCTTTGGCACAGCTTGCAGAGCCTAATGCTGATTTTAGATGTTTGCATTTGAGTAACAAAGCCGTGTCGGCCTGGGAAGTCAGCAGGGCTGTTCTGTGCCAAACAACACACAAATACACTTCCTGAGAACTGGAGTTTCCATTCAGGAGCACTTTTGCCAACTGGTGGTGTGGGGGTTGATGGTCATGTCATAGTTTTAATTGCTCCAAGCAGCGAATGGGCGGACTTCTGGCTTGTCAAGGACATTGTATGGAGCAGAGACGTTAATCTTTCCAAAGCCTAGCTGGTGAGCAGATCCTTAAAATAGCTGAACAGCAAGCAAAACATGCTCAGCAAGTGGACAGCTTGCCATAGTGAGGGAAAGCGTGGACCATGGCTCAAAGGGAAGGTGCTGCTGGCTGCTGAGCTTTTCTCAAGCTGCTAAATAAATAATGTTAAAAAGCCTGGCAAGAGGGAGCACAAACGGAAGGTATGCCCCATCTCATGTAGTTTTGGGGAAGAGTGATACATTTTCTTGGGCCACCACAAAATGTGCTTTGTGGACTTCTGAACTGGCAACAGAGGCAACTGCTTGTGCCAATGGGGTGTCACCATCTCTCCCTAGTGCCTGGCCTGCAGGAGACAATGGGCATCCACTGATGCTACATGTGAAAAGAGCTGCTTGTGTAGGTCAGGTCTGAGAAAGCAAGGACCGTGTAAATGGGCTCTGCCTGCCTCATCCACAGCTGTAAGGATTCATGCTCTCTAGCAGCAATTTCAGCTTTCAGGGCTTTTTTTGGGGGATGAAGGGTTTTTCTGTTGTGTTGTTGTTGGTTTTGTTCTTTTTTAAGAACGCAACATAATCAGCACTGGAAGCATTGAACGTTCAGATACTGAAGGGACTGCATCCTAGTACAACTTTACACAGGTCCAGTGCGAACATACCTTTTGTGACTTATTGTCATCAAATATGTGTTTGCGTATTTCAGCAGCACAGAGCTTAGTCCACCACCAAGAAAGAAGTGCCCTTCCCAAAGAGCATGCTGCCTTTTGCTAACAGCCTTAAATCCTTCTTAACCACAGAAGTATAAGAAGCAGATTTGGAAGTAAATGATGTTGGTGGTCACTCAGAGGGGGACAGCATTATCCTAGGTGAGCCTCTCCTCAGGATTGCAGCAGAGATCATTAAAGAACTTGCTTGTCCTTATTTTAGCCTCCACAGCTCTACCAGGAGCCCAGCTGACTGCGGTTGCCTGGTTGGTAAGCACAGATACAAAGACTCATTACCTTAAGTTAAGGCATTGCACAACACTCTACTTCCTAGGAAGTAACAAGACAAAAGTTTCCCAAATTTCCCGCTTCCTGAGAGCAGCCATTTTGTAGGCCCATAAACCAGGTCTCAACTGAGCTATTTGGCCTCCACAGTAAATAGCCAGCACTATCTGCCTGCTTAACACTAGCAAAAATGTTTACATTCCTTCTTCAGTCCTATTTTTAAGCACTGACATTAGAAGGAAAGGGACTTAAATCTGTGGGAAATCTTTTAGAGAAAATACATTTCTTCCACTTGCATTTTGCAGATAATGCCCTAAATTTCCAGCTTTTCTGATTTATTCCTATTTATTTTTCTACTGTACTACCCACCCAGTGAATGGGATATTAACAGAGACTATAGATACCTCTCACAGGTATCTAGAGCATCCTCCAGAGAAAGATCTCTTTCAACAGCTTCCTACCAACTCACTCCCACAGCTTTGCATCCCTCCTTAAATAGCTAAGTGCTTCCCCTTGGTCTCCTGAGTGCTGGGTGCTCAGGTGATAGACTTCACACTTGATCTGTCTCCATTAGCAACCTGGCTACTTCTAATAGAAATTTGTTTTGTTTTTTTTTCCAGGTCACAGAGTATTCAGATTGGCAGCTGCAGCCAAGAAACAGTCCCAGAAAGCTTAGTGGTTAAATAGGCACCAAGGAGATAATGAAACTAAAGGGTGTCCTGGTAGAGACAAGACATGCAGGAGAACTAGGCAGCCCCATCAACACCGCTGCTGTCAACCAAAGACCTGTTCAGAGGAGGAGATGGCTCTAACTCTTTGGCAGTAAAGCCATGTGCAGTTCTAAGAGTTGCTGCCCTCTTCAAATAGCACCTTAAATAGGGAGTCCTTTTTAGACTTTTTCCTTATAATCTGTGTGCTCTATGACTGCGCTTTGCTGTATTTTTTGCTGGAGACAAAGCTGATGCTCCAGTCCAAATACTGCTGCCAGGAAGTGACACCTCCCTGGTAATCTTGCATAGCTGTCAGAGCCATTTCACACCTCCCTCAAAGCAGCTGATGCTGCCCACACCCTGAGAAAGGCTCCTAGAACCCATGAATCACTGGCTTGATTAAGCCTGGCAATTCCTACCAAGATGATGGTGACAGATCCATGCTCTGGATTCAAAAGGTGCATAGCAATGCCTGGGCATGGAGTTTGGGCTACATCACACCAGAGGTTAGAGCTGGGACATGCTAACAGGCATTTCATAGAATCATAGAATGGTTTAGGTTGAAAGGGACCTTCCAACCGCCTGTCACGGGCAGGGACACCTTCCACTAGAGCAGGCTGCTCCAAGCCCCTGGTTCCAACCTGGCCTTGAACACTGCCAGGGATGGGGCAGCCACAGCTTCTCTGGGCACCCTGTGCCAGTGCCTCAGCACCCTCACAGGGAAGAATTTCTTCCTAACATCTAACCTAAGTCTCCTCTCTTTCAGTTTAAAGCCATTTCACCTTGTCCTGTCACTACCTGCCCTTGTCTAAAATCACAAGAAAGGTCTCCCAGATTAGTAAACTGGTTATTGTCACTGGCAAAGTGGCCCCAAGACCCTACTCCTGGGATGGACCTTCTCATTCGCAAAGCCCATGCTACAGTGTACAGCAAAGCAAAAGCTGGAGAGTAACTGAGCAGCCCCTGCAACAAGGGGCTCCATCTGCCCAGCGCTGCAGCCACGAGGCTTGGGTTGATCCCAGAGCCCCCAAAACCTGCACTTCCAAGACTCCCCTCCATGCTTCTGCAGCACCTGAACTTCTCACAGTGGCTGAATCCATTGCTATGTAACAGGATAAATAAATGCAAAATTGCCATGATGTGAAAGCCCTGAATTACTGGTGATTTCCTCTGCTGCTGAAGCAGCTCCATCTCCCCAACTCATACTAAGCCCAAGCCCCATGGATCTGAATCTTTGCTGAACAGAGCTCTAAATAAGCAAATCAATCATTCTCCAGTGCATGACCTGTCACTGACTGCTGAGCTGCTGCTCCCGCTTCCCCTGGCTTCTCTAATAGGCTCACATTGACATTTAACAGTGAAGGGTACATATAGGAGCCGCTGCATATGGGTGTCCCAGAGGGGTCTGCAGGCAGCATCCCATCATGCTGCACCCAGCAGGGGCCTGTGGATGTGATGCTTCACAACACACTAATGACCATGACAAACCACTGATGATGCTCAGTCAGTTTGCACCAAGCTGCTCTGATGCCCCTGCTTGATACAAGTGGTGATATGTTCATCATGGTTTGGCTTTGCGAACAAAGATTTGGGAAGGGCTTTACCCACGCTTACTACAAGTGTGCTGATGACTAAAAAGGCCAATGCAGGATAAGCAGATCTGGTTGCAAAAAGCACAGCAGGAGGTCTCCTTGGGTGGTATAGGAGAGGGATGGCTCTTTCTGTGCTGTCTTTTTTCCACAAGACTGATTCTGTGTGTGTTCTCAAAGGAGATGGCAATGTTATGTATGGCGTGTCTCCAAACCTCCTGATTGGAGGCCAGGGTGGACCACTGATGGTAGTCAATATGGCCAAGGCTGAGGTATAGTTTCAGGGAGTCCTTATAGCTCCTCTTTGGGGTGCTTCTCTTGCGGCAACCAGTGGCAAGCTCACTGTAGAACACAATCTTAGGGAGGCGGTGATCCTTCATCCTGGAGATGTGCCTTGCCCAGCGCAGCTGTGTTTTCAGCAACATGGCCTCAATACTGGTGACCTCTGCCTGTTCAAGGACAGTAACATCAGGCACGTAGTCAGTCCAGTGGATGTTTAGGATTGTATGGAGGCAGCGCTGATGGAAGCGTTTGAGGAGTCACAGGTGGTGGTGATAGATGACGCATGATTCAGACCCATATAAAAGAGTAGACAGTACAATAGCTTTGTAGACACTAATCTTTGTACTTTTCTTCAGGTGTTTATTGCACCAGACTCTTTTATGGAGTTTTCCAAAGGCTCTGTATGCCTTTGATATTCTGTTGTCTATCTCTTTGTTGATCGTGGCGTCCGAGGAGATGATGCTACCCAGATAGCTGAACTGCTGGACTGACTTATGCTCTGACATGCCAGTGGTGATGTGGGGATGATGGTAGTCATCTTGTGGTGCAGGTTGGTAGAGAACTACTGTCTTCTTCAAGCTGACTTCCAGCCCAAAAAGCTCAGCCACCTCTGCAAAGCAGGAAGTTAAGCGCTGCAGAGCTGTTTTTGTGTGGGCAACAAGGGCAGCATCGTCAGCAAAAAGCAGCTCACAAACAAGGTGATTTAGGGTCTTGGTGTGGGCCTTCAGTCGCCCTAGGTTGAATAGGCTCCCATCGGTACGATATTGGATGTAAATGCCGTTTTGTTTGTCGAAGTCTGCTGTAGCCCTTTGGAGCATCATGCTGAAGAAGATTGTGAATAAAGTTGGTGCAAGAACACAGCCTTGTTTCACACCATTGGTTATTGGGAAGGGCTCAGAGGGTGCATTGCCTTATCTAACTTGGCCGCTTTGATCTTCATATAACAGAATAATCATTTTGAGAAACTTAGGGGGACATCCTAATCGTTTCAAGGTCTCCCACAGGCCTTTTCTGCTCACAGTGTCAAAAGCTTTAGTAAGATCAACAAAAGTTACATAGAGTCCCTTGTTCTGCTCTCTACACTTCTCTTGCAGTGGTCTGAGAACAAAAACCATGTCTGTGGTACTTCTATTGGCTCTGAAACCACATTGACTTTCAGGTAGGAGTTCTTCTGCTATAGCTGGTACTAATCTGTTCAATAGTATTCTTGCAAGGATTTTTCCAGTAATGGAGAGCAGAGTTATACCTCAGTAGTTTGAGCAGTCTGACTTTACTCTTTTTTTCTTGTACAGGGTGATGATGATTGCATTACAGAGATCTGGTGGTAGTTTGCCTTGTTCCCAACAGCGCACAACTAGCTCATGAAATTTAGCATGGAGTGCTTGACCTCCATGCTTCCAGATTTTGGGTGGGATTCTGTCAACCTCAGCTGCCTTGCCAGTTTTCACCAGCTGAATGGTCTTAAGAATCTCTCCCATGATAGGGGCTATATTCAATTTGTTTTTCACTGGTTGTTGTGAGATACGTTGGATTCCTGAGCCTTGGACTACATGGCTGCTCTAAAGAGAGTTTGAAAGTGTTCAGACCATTGATTCAGGATGGAGATTTCATCTGTGAGAAGCGTTTGGCCATCTGCACTGATTAGGGGGCTTTGAACATGGTGTGTCGGTCCATACACTGCTTTCAGAGCCTCTTAGAATCCTCTGTGGTAGCCCAAATCTGCGCATAGTTGAGTCTTTTCTGCTAGGTTGAGCCATCACTCGTTCTGGCTGTCTCGAAGTTTCTGTTGGAGTTTACTGCATGCAAGATGAAAGGCTGCTTTTCTTACATTACAGGATGGCTGAGTGAGGTGTGCTTGGTGAGCAGATCTCTTTGTCAGCAATTCCTGGACCTCCTGATTGTTTTCATCAAAACAGTCTTTGTTTTTCTTTCGGGAGGAGAACCCTAAGGATTCTTCAGGGGACTGCAGGATGCTATTTTTAATATGTTGCCAAAGCACTTCAGGAGAAGAGTCTATGGGATGGTCTTCAAGCCTAGTTTGAAGGTTTGCCTGGAAGCTGTCTCTCACTGCAGCTGCTTGAAGATTGTTAACTTTGAGCCTCCTCCTCGGAATGCCGCCCCTTCTAGGTTTGGGCTTAAAGTGGAGGTTAAGTTTACAAGGCACAAGGCGGTGGTCTGTTTGACATTCTGCACTAGGCATCACTTGGGTGTGACGGACATCACGAACATTTCTCTGGCGCACTAAGACATAGTCAATGAGGTGCCAGTGTTTAGATCAAGAATGCATCCCGGTTGTCTTCAGGCTGTCTTTCTGCTGGAAAATAGTGTTGGTGATGGTAAGCCGCTGCTCTGCACAAAACTCTAGCAAGAGGTGTCCATTGTCATTGCAGCTTCCAACACCATGCTTGCCTAGTACTTCCTTCTAGGCTTCAAAGTTCTTACCCACTCGGGCGCTGAAGTCACCAAGGATTACGATCTTATCATCTGCAGGAACTTTTTGAGTGAGGTGGCGCAGATTGGTGTAAAATTTGTCTTTTTCTGCAGGGTCAGCTTGCAGAGTTGGGGCATATATGCTGAAGAGAACAACATTTTGCTTGTTGTGTAGTGGGAGATGCAAGGAGATAATGCGATCAGAGTGACCTGTCCGCAAATTTTCAAGTTTAGAGGCAATGGAGATTTTTAATCATGAAGCCAACTCCAGAAAAATGACTTTCAGTTTTGGATTTGCCTGACCAATAGAGTGCATAGACAGTGCCATGTTCTTTCAGGCTACCTTCCTCATGAAGGCGAACTTCACTGGGAGCAGCAATGTCAATGTTAAGTCGTGACAGTTCGTGGGCAGTTAGAGCAGAACAATGCTCAGGATACTCACTGTCCATTGTATCAAGCATGGTTCTGATGTTCCAACATGCGAGTGTCAATCTGGACACACCTCTGGAGGCAGGTGTATGCCTTTGTCTCTTTGTCTTTGATCAACTGCAACAGAAGATGCCTGTTGGTAGCGGCTAGCCAACCAGGTGGAGGGGGAGATGGGCTTTGGTTAGACCACCTTTTCTAGGCCTCTCTCCATGTGGAGCAAGCAGTGCTTTCCTTGAAAAAAGGCTGCTTGGTCATTCAGGATGTTACCGAACAAGACTGTCATCTCCTGGGTCAATCTTAAGTGACCAATGTCCTGAACCACCTGCATGCAGGGTTGGGTCTGCAGCTTTCAGTGTACCTTTTCACCTGCCGTTTCGCCCTTCGTCTGTCACTACAGGGCTTTGCAAATGTGAGTAAACCCTTCAGGCCTGTGCAATGGATTTTTTAGGTGAGGCACAGCGTGTGCGGAACTTGCCCCGCCATTTACACTTAAAGTTTATCTGCCAGGGCCTAGCGAGCTTGGATGGTGACAGCAAAGTCCTCAGGTTGTAGGTTTGGTTAGAGTATCCTTCTCTTAGATGGATGGCCTTACAAGGCTAAACGAGCTCCACCTGCCCAGGTTTTGGAGTTAGAGTTGTCCTTCTCCTAGGATGGTTTCCCAAAGGCTAGTGAGCCCATCCTGCCCATGGACAAACTTTGTCTGACCCTTCAGTTGAGACCTGTCTGGCTTGGGAGACCCTACCAGAGGCATATGCCACCACCAGCATAGCTCAACCTCACAAGGGCATGCAAGCTCTTTCTCCACGATAAGGGAGTGTCCATAAAAAAGAATCTCATCCCTAGTCCACAAATGCCAACCCTGCTCTTCCCACTGAAAAGGTACCTCTGTAGAGACCAAGCCACCTTGTAGGAATGCTTCACCCATGACTCATGGGTGCAAACTGCTGTAAAGAACTAAGCCACATGCATGGAAATGCCAGTATTCCTCCCCCTTTCCCATACATGAATTTCAAATACATGAGGTGTAGACACCTCAGCATCCAGTCAGGCTGGAGCAAGAGCTCTTTGCTGTTAGAAACAGGGAATTGTCTACACTAGGGAAGCTGATAGGCATTGAAAGCAAAGGTATGACACTGCCACATACAAAGTCCATCCCACTCCATCTGCAACCTGAGCTCATGCTCTGAAGTGGACCAGATGTGCTGGGAGAGGGAAGGTCATGCCATGGCTAGCCCAGACTGTGAGCTGGCAGCCCTGAAAGTGTGCAGTGGCTTTGCTTTAGCTTCCCCATAAAATCAGTATGTAAGGGAGACACTGATAACCAGCTTACAAATCCTCCTGGACCTGGATAAGGCCAAACATTTGCCTCATTTTTTCGCCTTACTCCCTCACCCTACACACCCTATGTCAGCTTTTATCATTGTGACTGCTATCACATTACGTCTATGTATTAATTTTTAAGTTTTCCTCCCCATGAGCTTAAAGAAGTTCATTCTGGGTCTGTGAGTGTTTCCAAGGCAGAGAGCAAAACACAGCACTCTGCAGGAGAGGGAGGAACACCTGGCTGGTTGGCCGAGCTCTCAGTATTCCACTGGACACAGCAAGGAGCAATCCAGTGAGATGTGTTTTGTGGCTTTTCCACTGATGAGGTCAGGCGTCCCGGTATTTTGCTGGATTAAGGGTCTGCAATGACATGCCTCATCTTGAGCTGCTCTCTGCTGTGTAGGGCCTGAGGCTGAATCAATTCTTGCTGTGCTGGAGCTTCACCTTTTGTGCAATTAGCTCGACACTGCTGGAACAGCATGGATGGCCTCATCAGTGGGAGGTCTTTACACACCTCGTTACCTAGACCTTGGCTCTGAAGGGCTGGTTGATGGGAGCTCATCACCTTGGGCTGCCCAGGGACCTGGCCCTGAAGAGTTCAGCAGAGGAGGGCAAGATTCCTACTGCCTGCAGGGAGCCAGGCTATACATCAGTCAGAACCTC
Organism: Psittacus erithacus; assembly: GCA_009867235.2. Lineage (NCBI taxonomy): Eukaryota > Metazoa > Chordata > Aves > Psittaciformes > Psittacidae > Psittacus > Psittacus erithacus. Next base: position 18,207 of record WYDI02042464.1, read on the forward strand.
CAGGAAGATGCTTGAGAGAGCACGGAAATCTCTCCCCAAATGAGGGGAGGCTGCTGTGGGAAGGCTGTGGGCACTCACACAGCAAAGGCAGACAGTTCCCCTTCTCCCTGCCCCATAAAGGTTTCTGCCTTAGGGTGAAGCTATGTTATAAGCACAAGAGAAACATAAACCCTTGAGTATCCAAGAGGGAGAAGTGAACAGGACACCTAAGATTCAGTCTGAGATGGGAGACAGGGTAAGAGGCATCCAAGGAGCTGGGATTTAAGAGACAAACTGCAAACACCCAAGAACAATTTAAGCTGAACCCAGGACACTGCCCCACACAGCTCAGTCCAAGAGGGCATCGGCCATTCCTAAAACTCCCTGGGAAAAGCAAACTGGGAAGGGACACAAAGAAAACTGCTGATGAAAAAGGGATCAAATACATAAGGGGTGAAGGCCCGTGCAGCATCAGAGGCAGCTGTCGCCTTTTCATGCTACCTGCTACCTTTTCACCCTGCTCCCTTTCCACCCTACCTGCTCCCCTTGCAAAAAACTGTGGCAAAGAGCTGTGAAAGGCAGAGTTCTGTGTAAAGTTTTTGGAGTCAAAATCAAAACAGCTTTCATGGAGGAAACCTGCTTTAAAAGTAAGAGATGACTCAAAGGATGACACATCCTTAGTGCCTGCTGAGGAACTCCAAGGGGAGCCCCAGCTGAAGAGCTCACTACATACTGAAGTGCGCTAAGCTGCTCTCACGGCAGCGCCTCTGCACAAACACGCTCCATATCACAGGATAACCTCAAGGCAATAGCTTTGAAAATCCAGAATGAGACATTACTGTTAGACATTACTAGAGAAGAGGTGCTGACTTTTAATGTTGCTTCCACCCTGAGACTGGTTTGCTCAGGTAGGAAGAAATGTTGTGTTTGTTTGCATTATTCACCAGGCAAAAAGACATCAAGAGCATCCACTGATGGCACATTTCTGCCTTTCATGGGCATGCATCTGCCTTTGCTGCACTCCACTGACAAAGCTACAGACTACATAGGCAGCCTCTGGCCAGCACTACTGCATGTTGGTTTGCTAGACTGCAACACCATGATCAAGCTCATTTTTGGAAGAAGACATTAGAAATCTGAATCTTAGTGCAAGTTGTGGCAGTAGAGAACAACCAACCTACATACCTACCTGGAAACTTCCTATATGTACACCTCTGTCCCATGCAGGATAAACTCCACTGCTGCTACCCTATTGGAAATAGCAGAAAGCAGAGCATCATTCCAGGAGATAAATCCATGCTCATTCCATAAAGATGGCCACGTTAACGATTTTTAGTCACAACACCAGTTTCAAATACATGACTCCACAGTCACTGGGCAGTGCCTTTCTCCATAAATGCTCACAAAAGAACACTGAAACAAAGGTAATGATCAACCCAAAATCCCAGTGTCTGTCTATACATCCATTCATTTACATATCACACTAAAGGCAAAAGCTGTGCCTTATTTGACAATGTCACAAAAAGAAACTTACACAGGAGAAAAGGATAAAGACTTAGTCCTAAGCCAAATTATTGACTGCCAAGGAATAAAACTTTGTCATATATCATTCATGCACTACATGCAGCCGTCTCACTTCTGTAGCCGCTTCTTTCCTCGGATCTCAGAGCTGTTTGCAAACATAAATGAATAAAGCCTCTCACCTCCCATGAAGCAGGTAATTTGTTTTTATTAATACATAAATGAGAGAGGAAATTAATTATGGAACAAAAAGGGCAAGAGGCCCAAGATCACACAGCGAGAGCACTTTAATCACTACATTCTGGCCACTTAAAAGTAGTGCTTGCATGTTAATGCTTTCCTGCTCTCTAGCAAGCATTTGCAATAGACCATGTTTCCTCAAACTAAGTACTCCTCCAATCCTTGCTAACTTTGCAACATCAGAGTTTTTCTTCACATTCACACCATCACACCGCTGTCCCCTGGTTTAATTATTATTTATGCTGAATATAAACAGAAAACGAGATGATCCTGACATGAATAATGAAAAGGCAACAAGAGGCAAAAAACTAGAGGAGGAAGGGTGAGTTTTAGGGCCATTGCACAATATGAACTTCCCCAATGTATCACAGTTACAGAACCTCCTGTGCCAGATAACTTTGCACTGATCCACAGTGGAAATTCACAGTGTTCAACAGCCCTTGAAATTTCTAATTTGCCCATTCCCATACAGGAGTGGTGCAGTGGGTGCATTTCTTGGTCTTGCAACATGCCTTGGACACAGAAGCCTTTTTGGAGCATGACCACGCTCCCTGAAATTTGTGATTCTATTTTAATCATTAAGCAGTGCATTTCTATCTGCGCCCCCATTTGCATCTAGGGCTTTTAACAATAAGGAAATATATCTTTTTTAAATGCTAGCCCAGTAAGAGGTATTAGGAAAAGTGAAAGCTATTACATGTGCAAATTTCAGAGCAATTAGTCACAAAGGCAGAAGCACAGACACAAATTAGTTCTGAGGTCTCCACTCCCTTCTGCTTCCTCACTGGAGCCAGTAGTTTTGTGCAGACTCAGGAGGTGAAGGCTATACTCAGCACAGCCACCATGTGTGGGACCGATTCCCCAGCATCCACCATGCCCTTAGTAAGTGCAATGCCCTTCAGTCAACATCTACAGATTTGCAAGGCTCTAAACTGGGCACAAGCTGTCAGAGGGAGAAAGGTCAAGGACAGGAGCAGGTTTAGATATAAAGAAACAAGAGTTTTCTTCCTCTGTTTATCTGCAGCTGACATGATCCCACTGAAGAAAATATTCCATGAGAATGAAATACCAAGTGGATGTAGAAAGGGAATGCAAACAGCTAAATTCTGTTCATGTGAAGATTTCTTCCCCTGACAGTGCTATTCTAGATGCATTACTGCGTATTTGCAGTGGAAGGTGGAAATAGTTCTGGCATTAAAGATAGTGACATTCTTAATTTATCTCACATATGTGCATAGAGGAGGAATGTGAGCAGCTCTTAGGAATACATCCTGTGTAGTTTGATAAAGAATAGTACACATTTCCCCTGGGATTTTTTCTTTAATAAATCTCAAAATTGTAAGAGAAGATTATTTGCAAGTGTTTGGGAAAAAAAATAACTAAGGGAAATAAATCTCATACTGTGTTCCATCTTCTAGGATTTTGAGTACTGTATATACAAAGAGATTAAATTATTTAAAAATGGAATCCAAATTATTCTGCTTTTACAACACTCCTGAGCACTTACTCAAGTTTCCTCTCTGATCTGAATATTGTTTGATTGTGGATTGCTCCCAGTTTTGAACAAGTTTGTGGCTACGCTTGTGTTGTGGCAATGACAGCCTGGGCCTGAAAAACCTGTGGACAACATTCTATTCCTTGAAGGTTACCAGAGCTGGGGAGAACCCACCATGCCAGTGAGCTCACACCCAGATCCCTATCAGAAGCTGGGCCTCCTACAAGGGCAAGGAGCACCATTTGATGTGAATTTCCCCTTTGCTGAATGCTGTTTCCCTGTCTATGCTCCACCATGCTCGGCACCTTCCCTCCATGGCACAAACTCAGACTCCCCCAGTTCCTTTCCATAGCCAGAGTGCTCCGGCTGCAAGCTATCACTCCAGAACCTTCTGCAATCAGCAATGGTCACATGCTTACATGACATTCTGCATGAGCTTACACAGTCGTGTAAGCTCATGCAGAATTGCCTTCCCACACCCCGGGAGCTGCTCAAGTTCCTCATAGGAAATTGCAGAGTAAAGATGCCACAGGACATAGATGGGGGCTCCAGATCCGTCCCTGAATACAAGAGATACAAATAACCCTATTTTCCTCAGGCTGACAATACATTAGCAAACCTATTTTTGTTGTTCATAGATGTTCACAGAAGACTTTAAGATAGTCTGTTATTGTCAACAGAAAATGAAATTCAGTTCCTTAAGAATACCAGGAAAACAGGCTATGAAGAGTTTGTTTTTCCCTGGTAATACACTTTTTCATTATTGCCCTGGATTAAAATTAAATTGCTAACATAAGGGCAAGAAGATGAATCCATGGTTATGATAGCAGAGAAATATGCCAATAGAATGCTTGTACACTGTAGTCTCCTTCAGCATTTAAAGATTCTTATCTCTAGAATAATATAAACTGAAACACATTGTGAGGATCTCACACTATTAAATGAAGCATCGCTGCTCGTATTGCTTCATTTCTGCATGCTGCCATCACATAGGCTGTAAATACCACTTTGAAAGGAAGTTTCAGGACTGTTTTCTGGGTTTGCCTGCACAGGGAGCCAGTGTTTGCAGCAATTTACTATTGTTCAGAAAGAGAACAGGACTGTGCTCTGTGTTTGCAAACCCAGTCGTAACACTGGCAAAATACTGATAAAATGCTAAATTGTGTACCAGCCCTCATCAAAACAAGGCCATACCAAATCCTGGCTCACAGTGTATTTGTAGCAGAGGCAATGTGCTTTCAATTTTTGGTGGCAGAAAAAAGTGACACAAGTTCTGAAGTGTTTAGTAATACCATAATGACTTCAGAGGTCAAAAGGATTGTATAATTTCCAAATCTGTGCAAGAAGATAAAAGTAATTGAGAAAGAGACTGCAAAGGACACATTAATACATTGTTCAAAATGCTTTATAAAGACAACTTTTGCTTTGAAAACATCTCTTCCCATGGTGGCAGCATAGTGAGGCGGAAGTTGCAGCCAAACTCTACTGAATTCAATTAAATCTCATTGCCCCACACATTCCCCCAGACCAAGAGCTGGCACTGACAGCTCCAGCTCTGTGCTGCCGAAGTTCCTCTACAGATCCTATTTCTGCCAGTCAGTGCCCTCCTTGGTTTTCCTTCTTAGCTGATGAAGAGCAATTTAATTTGCAAAATACGTGTTTTTGCACTTGTTTCAAAGTAGTTTCATCACTGAGTCCTATATAAACACATGGGAACAGTGACTGACAGAAGAAGGTTACCAATGACAATCGCTTTGAGCCAATTAATTGGGAAGTGCTTTTCATGGCAATGACACATATGCCAATAATTTCTTAGCAACTACTTTCCCTGCAATTATTCCCAGGACTCTGTACAGATGCACTTTCCCTGTGAGAGCACTGGCTGGTAGGAACACTTGGTAGTCCCCAGGAGACAACTACCATGAGGGCAAAATTAAAGCATGTGAAGCTGGCATGAAATCAGGCTCTCAAGTGTATGAACTCAGTGCAAACCCCATATTGCACATGCTGCAAGTGGCCCTGTTTGCTCTTAGGCTTCTCTCAGGAGATCAGAAAGGAAACCACAGCTTTGTTCTAGGAAAGGCATAAAGGATTTCAGAAGTCATATTACCAAAGAGCTCCACAGGCACAAGCCAGAGTGCAGCATTTTGTTATGTAGTCTCACCTTGTTGGAATTATGCTGTTAGCTTCTAAGGAAAAAGAATAAGGATTGGGTTTAGTCCCATAAACTCAATTCTTTCCTTACTTTCTGGCCAGCTGCTGGGGCTCATGCTTCTATATATTGCCACTTGGAAAATATTAATCTAAAATAATATGGACACAAAAAACTATCACTGGTTGCTGATGGAGTCTCAGGGGAGCACAACATGGGAAAATAATTCTGGACAATTTCTGCTTTTCTTATAGTGAAAAAAGTAAATGTAAGTATCAAAGCGACACCTCCATCAATTAGAATTAAGGAATTGACTTTTTCTATCTTGAGTCTAAACACTGCAAAAAAATTCTGACAATCCCAGTTTAGAAAGCTGCCATAGGAAATGCAGCTAATTCACTCCTGAAGGGAGCCTCTTAATGTATAAAAACCAGCATATTATATGTGCTAATATGCTTACTGAATTTTACTCTACATGATTCTTGTCTCACTTCTCACTCTCATGCTTTCACTTATTGAGCTTCTGACCTTTCTTATTTGTACAATGGTGTCTCAGGGGATCCTCTTGTTCTCTTTATAAAAATGTAACTTAAGTGCTTCCATTAAATATCCATGTCTTTGTATTAACTTGTATTAATGGATGTGCTTTAACTGCAGAGCTGGATCACATAAATATATTGGAGAGGACACACATAGTATATAGAAATCTTGCACAGTATTTACATGGTCTGCCCTCACATTTTGCCAGAACTGTATTGCTCCAGGTCCTGTGACATGCTAAACAAAACCAAATTTGAGCACCAGCAAGGGCAAGCCTCTAGAACAGAAACATATAGCATGGAAATACAAGTGTTATTTATCATAAATCATACGGTTGAGATCTTTAAAAGAAGCTCCTTTCCTAGAGGATCTTGATGTTACTGAAGGGAGTCATCCACAGAAAAGCTGAATGTTAATGCTCCACAGTGATGGTTCATGAGCCCTCACTACATGTCACACACAAAACACATGTAGTTTAGAAATCAAGTCTCTATCCTGCAAGCAGCTACGAAAAAGCTTAGTCCTATCCATGCAAGTCCTGACAAGTAAAGGAAACTGTAAAATTAAATACATGAGCTGGAATCTATGGGCTCAGGATTTCACATGATTATTGCAATTAACAATGTGTTTATCTCAATTTTTAGTCTTCATCTATACGCTTGACATTTATATCAGTCATCTATCTGCTTCACAATAGATTATACATTTAAAAAAAGGAAAAGGTAACTCAGGTCAGACAGCAAAAGCTCTCTTTTCTCTTTGGGATTAAGCCAGGACATATGCTGCACGGAACAGAAATTGTGCTCCACATGCATCTGCCATAAACCACACTGATGCATTTAGGCTCCAGCCTAACTCAGAGGTCTAAGGTTTCTTAACAGGAAGCCTTAGACCTCTGAGGACCCAGAGGTGTGACCCTCAGCCCTCGCACAGCCTGACTGAAAATGCAAAGGTGGCAGCAGACTCACATTCCCAGCACATGAAGATGCTGAGAATAGGCTCATGCTAAGCAAGCACTTATCCATTCAAAATGACACCTGCCCCTTTCAGCGCAACTCTTCCGGAGCAAGCCTCAGCGCTCCATGATGGGGACAGTTCTGGGACATTTTGTGGGCAGAAATGACCTCCTGATCACAAAGAACATGGGGTTGAACAGTTATCCAGCTCCTCACCAGCTGACAGTAAAATGCTGCAGGAGTGGAACACAAAATCCTAGAAGATGAAGTCTGAGGAACACAGGATCCCACAGAAAAACATCCATTTGCAGAAACATTCTCAGAGGGCCACCCACTCCCAGGTGTCACCAGTAGCCACATGGCATGTGCCGTCCTCATTCCAGTTCCCTCCTCTGCATCCACCCTAATCTGACGTGTTATTTGCAAATGAAGGCAGAGATACAATTGCAGTGACAGACTACAGGGTTCCACTGCGCAAAGTACACTCTGTTTACAGTTGCTACCACTAAATTTTATATTAATAACCAGAGACGCAGCCTTTTTTGAAGCAAACAGTAAGAAAATACATTTATGGTAACTTTCTGCCCCTCAGTGGCAAGAAATTTATCACAGTTAGGACTGTAGTGAGGGGGTTGTGCCAGTGCACATGGGTCACAGAAGTACTATGCGCCATATCAGAGCTGGCCCTGGTGTGGGCATTCACAGCCCCATGTGTTCCACTTGAACACCCTTCTAGGACATTCCTTGGGCTGCACTTACCTTTACATTGCAAATAAGTGTTTTCCTTCAAAGATCAGTGCTTACACATTTTAGTATCTGGCCTACATGAGGTATATCCAGTCAAACTGCATTCTACACTACCTTAGCACTGTAAGGAAAGATACATATCTATTATATGTATAAACACATATGTCCACTGCATTGCTTTTCCTGAAGTCTGTCATATCACTATATTAGAACAGAGATGCTATTACAGACAGGTTTAGTTAGCTGTGCATCATTTCGCACCTTCATTACAATCTTCACCACAAATACGGATTGCTTTTGAGCCTCTCTCCATTCTCATTAAAATTCCACTCTTGCGAGGTATCAGGATTGTAAAATGCCTAATACAGCCAGTTAATTATAACACCAATCACTGCTTTAGCCTTTTCAATTACCCATATTTTGACTGGCTGAAGCAGCCAAGCTCCCACCTTGGGTTAATCAGACCAAAACTAACAAGGGAGACCCAAGAGGCAGCCAGGAAACAGAGGGCAACATGCTCCACTGGCCAATGCAGGACCTGGGAGAAAGCTTTCCACCAGTGCAAGATGGCATTTCTTAGAAGGCGGAATGCCAAGACTGTGCTCATGCAAGGATAAAAGACAGAGGTGCAGCGCGGTTTTCAGCTTCTACTAAGATAGGTAGCTGAAAGTCTGACACTATAAACATCACTGAGGAAGCTGCTCTTGGAGATGCTCAACGCAATAATAGTATTTGTCAGAACAAGAATTGGCAGAAATTAGCCTGAAATCACAAAACCAACTTCATTTTCTGCTTCAGAACAAAAAACACCAGATAGCAGAAGTTACCTCTCTCCTTGAGCACTGTCACATTCTTGATGCATGATAAGACCTGCAAAACACCAGCTGATGGCAGCTCCCATGGAAGTCTCCTCCTAGTCCAGTGGGGCCACTTCCACATTCTTCTGTGGATGAAAAGAGTGAGGATTTAGACAGAGGATCTGACACTTATGCAGAGCAAACTTCTCCCATGTCCCTTGAGTTTCTGGTGATAGTGTATTTTGGGCGTGACGTGAAGCTTCTTATCAACACAGATGCTGCAGTGATCAAGAAGCCTGACATCTCTTCAACCATTGCTTCATGGATGAATGAAACACCTCTGACCACTCCATTTGACTCCCCTGACAGAGCCGCCCCACCATCTCCCACCTGACCTGATACCAGCCAGCTCAAAGAAACCTTGATTTAAAGTTCCTCACAGCAGTAAACCCACTACAGGACAGAAAGCAAGATTTTCTGAGGATAAATTCTCTTCCTGCGTTGCAGGCATTGACATATACCCACACAAAGGACACTACTCTTTATAGCTCTTTTTCCCTTACTACACAACCAAAGCAACTAAGGATTGCCCAAGTCACACCTTGCTGTACAAATGAATATTTCATTTTTAACAGGGAATAATTTTCAATGAAGTTATGAAGAAAGCATCCTTGCTGCAAAGGAACACCATGTTCTGGCAGAGACATCCCAAACACAACTGAGAAAGCCATCTCCGCTCAGGGATCAGAACAAAACATGTGTTTTATTAGTTGTACGAAAAGTACCTTTAGCTCTCTGTTGAAAGGAAAAAATTGCATTTAAATAGAAAGATTAATAACTGTAATACACAGAGCCCACACTGAATAATCTTTTGCAAAAGAAAATAATTCATATTGGTTTATATAAATTGTGAACCTTAAGTCAAGCAACCAAAAAAATTATAATCTTATTTTATGGAACAGTTTTAATATAATACAGCTTTGTTACATTATTATTCTCCATTGTAAATAATGCATGTCTGGAGCTTTGGGAAAGCCTGGATTTGAAATACTTATCTCTGAAAACTCTATGGGGTGTGTGCTTTTCAGTGTGTTTACACTATGCATAAGTTTTACTTATTAAAACAAAAAAGTATCTATCCAAAGAATAGGAACAAACCATCCCTCCTACTGCAAGGACAGACCAGGAGGTGATGCCTATGGAATTCATTTGGAAAGAAAACTTTTTCTCTAGAACACACAGATTTGGACTCACGCAAGTATTTTGAAATTCTATTTAACCGTAGAGTTGTTTCAGTCAGGTTCAAAGCCTGATCTTTAGATCTAAAAACTTCCATTTGACATTCTCTGAGCATTGTCGGACAGCTTTTAATTTTATTTTGACATGATTTTTCACTTACAACTGCATTTTTTTAGGCACTGACTCCTGGCCACAGGAAAACAGCCTCCCTTTTCCATTTCATTCTAAACAAGCCTTTAAAAAATATAACATAAAAATATTGATATTTCAGAGAAAAATTCCAAAAAATCCCTTAGGATTAGCCTGAATCATTTCATTTTCTGTCTGTGTAAGATTTGTTTTAGTGCATTAGTTATTTGTCTGGCTCTAAGGAGGTCAGCTAGGAGCACTGGGCTGTAACCCTGTGTTATACTCCCTGATAGTTTCCCGCAGCTCTCCCTATCCATCCTTCTGGGCTGCCAGCCTCATCCCTGCTACCTACCCCACCTGTCTTCAGCACCATGAGGGATGCTCAGGGGATGTCAGGTGGAAGCCTAAGCTGCTGCAGTTAGGCAGAAAAGCTGCATTTTCCACTGGGAAAGAGGCCAGTACAGCCCAGGGGCTGCAGCAACTGTTTCAAGCAGCTCTACTGTTGCTTTTTGACTGCTGGAACAAGGCAATTCCTTTGCTTTCCCCTCCTGGACTAATGCCAGCAGAGCCCTACCACCTTCAGAGTGTTTATTCTGCCTTTGCTTAAGGCCCCTATATCCCCTGGCCAGTTTGCTAACACTAGGCACTATCACTACTGTCCAGGTATAGGGAACACATCAGTCTGCATCCTCACCTGCTGAGGGAAGCTGAAAGCACCACAAGCTCCTGTTTGCAATGGGAAAGGAGCGAGATGCACAATCAATTTTGTGCTGCAGCACGAGCACAGAGCAGGGAACTCACAGCATTTAATTTATCACTTCTTCATATATTCCAGTCCTTACCCAGAAAAACCTTTGAATTAGAGAAGGATCAGGAGGGAGCTGCCTCATGTTTGCCCAGTGCCATGCGGACAATAGAAGAAAGCAAAACCCCTTACTCTGCTCAGAGCCACCAGCACCATTAATTATCCTCCCGGAATTCAGCTCAGGTTTCTCTTTCCTGCTCATTCAATCTCCATCACTCTTGCTGCCTTCCATTTCACTGCACAAGCACAGACACAACAAAGGAAGGTTGTAAGAGCCATTGCTGGAATACAGCAGTGCTGCTTGAAACAAGGGATCAAGAGCAGACAATCAGGGAAAGATGCTTAAGACCACGGCAATGTGTCCATTAGGGGGCACAGCCCTCTCTTAAGGCTCTAATGCACCTGGACTCCAGAGGCTGCCGGCTTCGCTGTGGTATGTATTACTTGCCAGCAGCAATGCTGGGCTTTTAGGTTAGATGTGGGTGCAGGGATTGAGATGTCCATTGTCAGCTTCCTGCTGTCACTCCCAGTACCACCATGTGCCCGGAGCCGACAGCCTGGGTGCCAGCAGCAGGGAGGGTAAGGATTGGCAAGGATTGGAAAGGCTCGCAGCTGCTGGAGACTCCCTCTTCATCACTATAACTACAGAGCCAAAACAAACCAAAGATGTGCAGGGACCCACATAACTTGTGAAATACTGTACAGAGACACATGCATCAAAAAACAATTTAAAAAACAGTTTTACAGGGTTTTTAACAGTTAATGTGAAAAGGCAAAAAAGGCAAAAGCACATGGCAGCTAATGAGAATAACCCCCAACATTAGCAGCAGCCCACCTGGACAGCAGCTGAGATTTGGATGACCGAAAACCTGAGCTGCCAGTGCTGGCTGGGCTCCTCCTGGCCCATGTGCTCCCTTTGGTTTGGGAACTCAGTGGCTCAGGGTACACAAAATGATGGCAGGAGCTCAGGGGCAGCCCTTCTCCAGTGAGAAAGCTGGCTTCAAATTCGGTTCAGTGATTTGCCTCAGGAGATTTGTACCAGGGTGATGAGACCTGGGCAATTTACGTTTAATAAACAACGGGACTGCTTTATCCTCATCTCTTAAATGGGACTCAGAAAGTAGGGGATGAGATGTTGGATGTTATAACTTCCAAAAAATGGATCTGAATACTGGACTGTTCTGCTGCCCATGGCCAGCTGATGCCTCTGCAAGTACAAAAGAGCAACCCTTCCTTCAGCAAGCATTGCACCTTCAGGGTGCTTTGCAGGAATTTGTGGTCTAGTCACTTCTTTTCCCATATCGAAGGGGCAAAGAATGATCAAATCTTTCCTATTTAAAAGAGTAATAAAAGCAAACTAATACTCTTGCACACAATGTCAGTTAGCTTTACAATATTCTGTCACATATTCCTTAGCTACTCAACGTTACTTGTGGAGCTTCTGAATGAAAATATTTCCTGACAAGGAGATGGATGAAATCACATGATTTTTTTACTCTCAGTTATACACTCACATGTCACACATCCAAAGTTAACAAGAGATTTGTGTAAAGCAGTCTCCAAGGCATCTAAAATAACAGCAATGAAAATCCTTGTCTATTATACAGTAAGATAGTTTGCTGCCTTTTTTTCTGACCACATGTGTATTGTGCAAGCAAAGGAAAGAGTCTTTCATGTTATCACATCCTGCTGCCTGGAAATCTCATTCCGCAATCTCTGTTTTTTCATTGCCGTTTTCAGATGTTTAATGAAGCAACAAAAGGATATGAGATGCCCCTGTTATTTCTTCTGTCCAGTCTCTATCATTTTCAATCTCAGAACTATTGAATAAATGGAAATATAGTTACCAGCTCTGTTTCACACTTCCTGAGCATAACTCTCATTGGAGGCCACAAGAAATGTGGGTATGGTACACAGTGCAGGTTTAAAGCTCCTTTTTCTTCTAATTACCTGTGTGGAATAACATCAAAGGAGCACAGTCACTGTTCATAGGCCTTGTCTGATTTTTAGCCAAATATTAACATTAAGAAAAGGTGTTTTCTGAATGAATGGTCCATGTTCACACTCTACCACAGCCACCCCTTCACCTAGTTGTTTTCCCCTTTGGGCTCTCATGCTACTACCAGCAAAAGCCCAAAACATGAATATGCCACACTCCTCTGCACACAAGTGGGGATTTGCCAAGGAAGCTTGGCAGAAAGCAGATTTCTCCCCATCTCCAGATCAGAGGGGCACCACTGACCTTTTCTTCCTACATAGCCATCTCAAATGACACGAATGATCAGGCTGCAATACAGAAGTTCAGTTACATCAACCTTGTCCATTTTCTACTTGAGTACAAATTCACGTACATCCTTCTCCTTGCCCAGATCCCGCTCAGCCCACTGGTCTGCAAGAGCATACATTAGAGGGAATTTTAATGACTTGAACTCGTGCTGAACTTCCTCTTTTAGCTGCTGTTTTAGTGATTTGTTGACTCTCCAAGGCTTATTCAGGGTTTTTTTTCAGCCTTGACAGAAGATAGAGTAGACATGGATTTTATGTGCCAAGTCTTCTGTATTTTTGGCACTCCACTTGTCACATAGCAGGTCAGTGAAATAGAAGTTCAAGAAAAAGAGGATGCCTCCTGTGTATATCTGTGGCGTCTCAAAGTAGTCTAAACTAATCTCTTCCTCTCTTCCCCATTAGCAGTGATGCTAAGCTGGAAGCGACTGCTGAGGATGCTTTAACAGCCACACAGAATCTTAATAAGATCTGCTTAGATTTATATTGTGCATTTCAGGCCTGCTGGCTCAGTTTCCTTAGCCACAGCCTCACAAAAGGAGCTGAACACACTGCTTTATTTTTGTGGGCATTTAAATTATTTTAGCATTGTCTCTGATTTTTTTATCAGCCATCTGCAAAGTGTGGCAGGATGTGTGTAATCTCCTATGGCACATGTTGCATCTTCTCCATTATTATCAGATGGGAGAGAAAAGCAAAGTTAAGGGAGATTAAGGTCAGCGTACTCTCAACATCCAATCGCTTTATAATCCACTGCTTTATTGCTAGGGAAGATTATCTGCCTTGATAGGACCCATTCTTTGAGCCATTCAGCTCTGTTGAGGCCCACTTCTCCCAGAGAATGGTATTTCTCTTCCATCTGAAAGGAGGGAAATCATACATAAGTTTTCCACTGCATCCTGGTAATGTGCAGTGAGTGACTGTGGGCAGGACACAGGTGAGATTGTACAGAACTGCACGGCACAGCTGAGCTCTGCACTGCCCAGGATCAGAGCAGAAAAGATGCTAAAGCAGCCACACTGGCATGTTAGATAAAATCCCCCTTCCCCAGACCTTCACCCCAATTATGGGGAGCCGAGCCGATTATTAAAACACCATAGGAATGAAGGCAGAGAGAATAAGCTGCACTGACGAAGGGGCTTCCTTCTTGCCAGGAAGATGCTGGTGAGCAGGATCAGGCCTCCGAAGCAGAAATCACAAGCTGTTTCTTGCAAAGGGCCCACAGGCATGATTTGGTTGATGTTAAATGGTCCAAAGAATTATGTGTGCAGGGTGAGGCACAAAGTGCAGGGCGTTTGGGACAAGAGTGACTTGATGCCCTGCCTCTTCCAGCAGAGATATGTGACACTCCAAAAAATGACCTGAAAGCAATATAATTAGTGCACTATCTCCTAGTAGGAATAATGCATCTCTCCCCAGTAGGAATATAGCTCAACAGACACGCTTCATCTACCGAAGTTTGGTAAGGCTGGGCCACACACTGCTTCTGAGCATCACCACATTTAATCAGTTAATAGTCTCTCAGTGTCTCTGTGTGACGAGTGGAGAGCAAAGACAGGACTATGCAGATGCTGGGCTCTGCCACACTTTGTATGACTTAAATGTACCCCAAAAGACAGAGGACAGCAACATTTATGCACAGTTATAGCTCCACTGTGAAACATCCAAACTATCCATTACAAACACCATGCTCCAAGAGTAACTAGAGTACCCCAGATTTTAGGATAATTTCCCCCTGCTCGCAGTTAATGTATGAAGGTAGAGGATTTTCACATGACTTTGTGGTTCCTTATCCACTCCCAACAAGTTAATGACTGTTGCTCCTCCAGAACAATCCTGTTAACAACAAAAAGACTCATCAGCTTGGAGGACTCCCTCCATTGGATCACCTCACAACACTGGGAGTTCATATGGGGCCTCAAAGGAAGGCAAGATGGAATAGCAGTTGCTGACTTCGGGCAGGCAGTATTCAGCTCCAGGAAACTCCCTGTCAATTATCACATTGTGTGCAAGTGAATGGAGGATCTTCCACTTTGGTGCTGGGGGCAGGGGGCACAGAGAAACAGGCACCATCTCTTTCCCACAGGGAGATCCACTGTGTGCACCAGGAGCTAATGCCTCATTGCAAGACTCTGCTGCAGAACCTGCTCCTTACAAATTCCTGCAGGCCTACAACAAGCAATGGCTGCAGTTCAGGTGATAGAAATGCTACATAATGACTTGCAATTCAGTCAGACACACCAAACCAGCACCTCATTTTGTTCACGGGGCATTTCAATCCCTTGCAAGTTACCTGTGTTGCACCTGCTTCTTGGCAGTCCAAATTCCACAGCTGCTTTCCATGGATTTCCATTAATTTCTTGTTTCAATGTCTTGAGGCTGAAATCCTCATCTTCCATCCCTCTTCAGTCCCTACCTGAAAGGGCATATAGTGCAGATACACATGAAGCAGGAACGCAAACCCCGAACTGATTGTTCTGGAGCTGAGCAAATGAGTAACCAAAGCTAATATTGCAGAAGAAATAAAAAACCTCACAGTTTCAGCAAGCTATGAGCAAATATGTGGAAAAAAAAATTAAATGATAGATTTCTACTGTGGGAAAACATGAGGTAAATAATCCAAACACACCAAAAGGTTTCTTTTTAAAAAAGTCAAAATATTTCATTCCAACATCTCCCAAATGAAGCTAGCAGCTTTTTCTCTCCAAAACACTTTTGGTGTGTAATTCAGTTTTAAAAGGAAGAAAGCAAGTTGTTTTTAAAGGGTCAGATCTCATACAAAGTAGCCACCACGTCCTTTGGCTGATTCACAAATAATTTGGAAATTGCAACCATGGGATCCTCTTTGAGAATGAAGATTACTGAAGAAAGATGGGATCTGTCTCATAAAATGGGGGAAGAAGAAGCCAATACCCTGCTGAGTAGGAGTTTCAACTGGGTTCACAGGGGCCAGATACCAGAGACCACAGGAGAAGGGGAGGGCTGGGAGGGAAGAGAGCAGGCATGCACAGAGGAAGGAGGAGACCCTGAGGAGGAACTGCTCTGACATCAGCTTCCAAGTTACATTAAAATCAATTAAAACGACACAACATTTCGCTGCATTGCTTTCCTGGGCAATAAATGACTATAGCTGTCACAGGGAAGGAAAATGAGTATGATCGAGGCAGGCAGTAAAGCAGTGTAAAACAGAGGCTTTCTCCAGTAGCAGAAAAGGTCTGGAGAGCTGAGAGCCAGGGTCACACCAGAGTCCCTAGAAAGCTCTGCTCTTTGCTCTAGGGTTTCCCGCAAGATAAGAGATCATCACTAATCCCACAAAACATGGCAAATCTGCACTCAGAAAGCTGAAAAGCAGCAGTCAAGGCTGAGAGGTGCTCAGACCCCACATGCAAACAGGGTCTACAAGCATCAGCATGGTCTCCAGGACAGGTTTCTCCAGAGACATTCCCTAGCAGAGAAGAACGAACATGGACCCAAGCAAGCAGCACATTTGCTCCAGTATGGGAAACCTTCCTGGTGCCTTATCAGCTTCTCAGCTAGGGTAAGGTCTTCATTCTCATCTGCTTTTAATTTTTTTGCTTACAGCTTTAGTATTGCTGTATCATATATAACTGTACTTTCATGCTTGAGTAGCAGCAGTAATAGATCAGCAAGATTTCTTGTACCTATCTCAGGAGGAAAAGTTTTATTAAATCATTAAATAAAATCATTATGTAGTCTGCCTTTACAAAATAAAAAGGTCAGCTTTGGAAATGAAGCAGGAGTGGGAAAGTGCGTGCTGTGAACCCTATACCAAAGTAGCTGAATTAGATGCTGCTTATCAAGGAGGAAACAGAGTGCATGAATTTAAGACAAAAAGAGAAAAGAAAAAGCAAGGGAAAAAAGATCCTTTTGAATTAAGCCTTTTCTCACCTCTAACAAGGCTCTAGAAACAGCACTAATCAATCCAAATGACATTTTAGTGGGGAGAGCTATTATATTCTTCAATGATCATATGGCTTTATATGTTATAATTTGGTTCTGAATTATGACCTACATCAATTATAATTGAACATTGTTTCCTACTCTACAGTCTGACTGTGATGAGAGCAGAAAGGCAGTGGACATTAGAGGATTACTATCAGAACCACCTAATTTAATTAAGGAGGAGATTTATTGAACTGGTAACATTAACAGGTGTTTTATGAGACTAATAATTAATAAGGTTTCTGTAGAACATTTGTAAGAGAAATAGACAATATGCAGTGCCACCAGAACTCCCTGTAATGGGGTAACAATAGAACATTATGAACTGTAGATCAGATAGTATGACAATAATCTGATACTGTAAATTAAGGTTTGAAAAGGATTAAATACCATTACTGCAAATTAGTATTTAAGCTCCAATAGGTCTTTGCACACTGTCTAGAGGAAAGCTGGGCTGCAAGGAGGCTCTCCAGCATGGACACTTGTTGTCCTGAATCCCACCATGACGAGTTGAGAACCTAGCTGTCTGGCAACACAGCAATGATGCTGACAAAGTCCATCTAGGAGACCACAAGGGGGCTGCAAGGAAGCACTTCATGATGGTCCAGCAACCCATTTTTGACTTTTTTGGAGTTACCTTCAAGCAACTGAAAGCTGGCAGCCCCACACTGCTCTCCAAGCTGCATGTTCTGAAATCTCCCCATGGGACACGGTGTCTCCTGGGGCTCCCATACACAGGATAGCGAAGGGTGGGAACGGTGGCACCTGCTCTCTCCCTTCCATTGCTGCAGGCACAGCAATGGGTGAGTTTCAGAAGCATGAGGAGAGAAAGGGGAAAGTGGGGTGGGAAACCAAGAGGGAGAAGTGTTCTTACACAGCAGGGTGCAATACCCCAGCTCACTAAAGGAAGGAGTAGAGAGAAGAAATAGCTGCAAGTTCTTTCCTGGAAATGAGGATGCTGAGGGACCTTGTCAGATGTACTTGGCAAGTTACAGCTTGTGTTAATGCTTGGTGCTTTCTTAGCTTTAGGCTGAAAAAACCTTTATTCCAGCCCTGGTCCCAGCAGTCCCCCAGGTAAGAGGGGGGGAGGCTGCTGCAGAGCACACAACCATTTTTCTAAAGCAGCTCCAATCCCTGACACAGTGATGGAAGAGGATATTAGCAGTGGGAATTTTTTTCAAGGCCAGTACTTTAATGAGCTCCTAAATAATGACTTTATGTTAGAAGCACACTCAATATTCATCCAGTATCACAGCTGAACAATGCCGCTGCCTGACTTCAGTCAACAGCAAACAAGTCCATAGAAACTTAGTTTTGGACCTGGTTTGGGCCACACCTCAGCTTCCTGTTTTGTCAGGAGTGGGTTTGATTAGTCTTGGATTCAGCAGTAGCAGTCATTTTTCTCCTTCTTAGTACCTGGTGCAGTGCTGTGTTTTTGACTTTCAGCCTGGAAACAACACTGATAACACCCATGTTTTCAGTAGTTGCTAAGTAATGTTTAGCCTGACCAAGGACTTTCTAGGCCTCATGCTCTGCCAGGGAGAAGGGGAAGCCGGGAGGAGGAAGAGATAGGACACCTGACCCAAACTAACCAAAGAGGTATTCCATACCACAGCATGTCATGCCCACTGTATAAAGTGGGGGCAGTTACCTGGAAGGGCTAGATCACTGCTTGGGTCAGGCTGGGTATTGGTCAGTGGATGGTGAGCAGTTGTATTCTCTTCCCTTGTTATTTCCCTTGTCATTGTTATTATTGGTGGTAGCAGCAGTGGTTTGTG